>JAKUCM010007861.1:0-27506 GCA_023374145.1 Lepidium sativum
AGATGTAGAGGGTGGTCTTTCGAGAAGAAGAAGATGCCTATCTTTATTGTTCTATATCTTCAGGGATAACTAATACAACGAGTTTTAACCTTATATCCTACTGCAAGTGCACAGCAAACGAAATAGTACTTAGGGATCGGATCCACAGAGAACCATGTTACACTCTCAATTTTTGTTAAATCGCAAGCTATATCAATCGAATGAAGGAAGTGAATTCTAACAACTTAAATATGATTGTAATAAAATAATTAAAGTAATTGGATGTCGGGTATTCATTTGGGAGTTAGAATTCTTGACAGGGAAACTATTCAGGAACTACTCTAATCTTATTCTCGGCGTGAACATAAATAAAGGTAAGCCAACTCTCGTTGAATCTACCCCTCTACTAATAACCTGAAGGTCCTAACTCTCGTTGGTTTCAGATTACAGATATGCTTTATCGTTTAGGTGCAATTACCCACAATCCAACCTAGCATCAACTCTCGTTGGTAGTGAAGGAATTTCTCTTCTAACCTAGTTCTAGTTCTTAACAATCTTCTGGAAAGTTAACAACCTAAAATCATTTACTAGATGATCATGCTAATCTATGCATTAGATTCGAGTATTAGAAGGAGAATCATCTACTCATCAATCCTATATGTTCCCCAACAGTGAATTCTAAAACCCTAGAATCCCTAGATCCGATCTAAGATCTACTCAGACATTGAACAATGAATAAAACAAATCATGATAAACTGAAACTGAAATTGCATAAACAAAGATAAAGAGGATTCAAAAGTTCTTCTCAAGTATGAAGAGATCTTCTTCCTAGCTTACAAAACTCTTAAAACTCTGTAAAATTCGTCTCTAATATCAAAAACACGGCTCTCTCATAAAAATAGGAAAAATAGTATTTATAGGGCCCAAAACAAGGGTTGAAAATCGCGAAATTAGGTTTCTGCGAAAGGCTAGGATCGATCGAGCAATGGGTGATCGATCGATCTCTTGGATCATGAGTCGATCTTCTCAGAAACCAAGTCGTTCTTCAGATCATGCCCATAATCCTTTGAGATGACTGATTGATCGAGCCTTGGTAGATCGATTGGTCCTTCCTTTCGTGGAGAATGACCAAAAATGCTTCAAACATGATTCCAACTTGGAACGTTTTTGACCTGAAACCTCAATAAAACATAGAAATTTTTCCCAAATATAACTGTAATAATGAACTCAAAACCGACAAAATATGAAGAATATCAATAACACGGTTGAGCTGTCTAAAAAACCATTCCAAAGATTCATCATTCTCGGTATTAACCACATCGAAAACCATAGGAAATATGTTGAAGTTACCGTCTTGCATGGTAACAGTTATTAGAGTACTTTTATAATTCCCTTATAAGAAATACCATCAACAACAACAACCTTCCTCATGTATGGAAAACCCCTAATACTTGCATCGAATTATATTAATAGAAACTTGAACCTGTCTTGCCCGTCTACTTCGAGCTTTATTAGGGTTCCAGGATTTGCTCTTCTAATAGCAAACAAGTACGACGGAAGTTCTTGGAAACTACTTTCAAAAGTTCTTGTAACGTGTTTGGCTTAGAAAACAGTGTGCTTTCCAGTACTTCAGTTGCATTAAATTGTAGGTATGACGACATTAACTCTACTATGAATGATGTTTAACTCCACTACGAGGAAATTTAACTCTACTACAAGGACATTTAAATCTACTATTTCCACATTAACTGTACCACGTAAAAACTAACTCCACCATACCATACTGACATCTAACTCTACTATACAAGTTTAACTGACTACATTAACTCTATTACAAGGAAGATTAACTCTACTATTTCCACTTTAACACCACTACGAGGACATTTAACTCTACTTCAAACTAGTTTAACTCCACTGTGACTACATTAACTCCACTACAAGGAAGATTAACTCTACTATTTCCACATTAACTCTACTATGTAAAAATTAACTCCATCATACCGACATTTAACTCTACTACAAGGAAGATTAACATTAACTCTACTACGAGGAAGATTAACTCTATTATTTCCACACTAACTCTACTACAATAATATTAACTTCACAATGTTGAATTACGTTATATGAAGATTGTACCTTTAGACCTAATCGCTTGTTCACTAAATCAACAACATGTCAAGGAAAAAAAGATGCCCAATCCCACCTACGAATTCCACGTATAACCGTCCTAAGACTTCGACGCTTGTCGTGCACGACCTAATCTCTCTGTAGCAGAAGAACTATGTTATCCCCTATACTTCCGGACAAGGAAACAACCACTATTGTCAATAGGTGAAGCTCTCACCCTCCACTGATAGTTTGGTACCCAATAGTTCACATCCAACACTGTCTTCCATGAAGCCACAACATTAAAGTCAAACCTTTGTAAGACAGAAAGAATCTTTAGCCTCGTCACGAGTTCTTTTTTTTTGATGAGTATCGTTGGCAAACAACCAATGCTAGTGCTGAAATTTTTATGTCCAAATACTAAGCCTTCAAATCCAACCCCATTGCTTTCTCCGAGTGGTTTTTCTTCTCTTCTTCCATTGATTTTCTACAAACACTAATATAATCTTCATTATTTGAGCTTGCACCATCCATATCATCGCAACAATCGAATTTGAATTCCATATCTTTGTCCTCAGTATGTTCAGCTTCGTGTTTTATATTTTCCGGTATACGCTCATTGTTTGGTCCACCTTTACGAAACACCAGATCAACTACACAACAATTTTGACCAACTCTACTACAAGGGCCATCTATACTAGAAAAAGGATCAACTTTATTAGACCAAGGGTCAACTCTATTACACGAAGCATCATAGTTCTCCCACTTACAATGGAATTTCTTGTTATTCTTATCTGTACCGTTACCTTTTTCAGGGAAACTCGCTAACACACGAGATCTAGTGGAAATATCGACACATAGACGCATTGCTTCTTTATGAAATTTTTGCACAAACACTTGCAATTGTCTTTCATTTCTTACAAAGACAGGGGGAGTATCTTGTGGTTGTGAATGAATGACTACATTTGGCATGTAGCTTGATTTTACCTCATGACATTGTTGGTGCAAATCGAAATCGGCATAAACCATCTCCAGAAATTCATCAAACCTTAAATCTTCACTAATGCCTATGATTTGACACCTGTAGGACTGGTCCACCGAAAAACTCCATTGACTTTCTTTAAAACTCCAAATCCCACAAACAAAAATGATTTGATCCATAGATTCAAACAAAAAGAACAATAAACACTACAATGAAGGACCTTGAAAGAAGCAAATGAAATTAAAGAAAGCTCTAATGACGTCACTTATGGAGGAAGCAGTTAGGTGCGCGGCAGATGAGCTAATAATTGAGGGGGTAAATATGTACTTTTAACTCTACTATGGACTTAATCTAGGTTTTCACAATCAACTCTACTACAAAGGTCAGTAACTCTATTAAACACTATTTAAATCTACCACGAGTTATACTTTAACTCTATCATGCATTGATTTTTTGCACAATTCAACTCTACTACACACATTGAAACTCTACTACGTTGCATCTTTTAGTTTAGTAGAGTTGATTAAAGCGCGAAAATGAACTCTACAAGGCATAAATTCTAACTCTACTATACACCAAAATTAATTCATGTACATTCTACTAAACACATATTAACTCCACTAACGTTTGGTTAACTCTACTACATTGCACTATGTTAGTTTTGTAGAGTTTATTAAAGCGCAAAAATCAACTCTACTACGCATAAATTCTAACTCTACTATACACGACTTTTAATTCATGTCAACTCTACTAAACACACTTTAAATCTACTACGTTGCACTCCGTTAATTTAGTAGAGTTGATTAAAGCGCGAAAATCAACTCTACTACGCATAAATTCTAACTCTACTATACACGACTTTTATTTCATGTCAACTCTACTAAACACACTTTAAATCTACTAATGTTTGGTTAACTCTACTACATTGCACTCTGTTAGTTTAGTAGAGTTGATCGCTTACGTGGCAAAATAGTATTTATAAATTAAAAAAAACTCTACTACATTGCACCATAAATATATTTTTTGTTTACTCATTAAAAAATGGCAAAATAGTATTTATAAAATTAAAAAAAACTATTATAGTAATTTTCAAACATTTTCTCTATAAATAATTAATTCTTACTTTCAATTTAATTTAGCAAATCATCCATTATTTAACATAGTTCAAGAAAAAATCAACTATAAAGTTAAAAACTACAATAAATTAAAGAATTTGCTAACTGATGGGTTAGGTTTGAATTAGTTTTAAAAAAACTATTTCAATTTAGAGAAAAAAATGTGACTTAATTATGTAGGGATTTTTCTAGATAGTCTTAAACGTCTCTATCATCTATGAAAATTGCTGTACTTGTGATACAAAGAAAGAGTTTTCATATTTTCCACTCAAAACATGAAGATTAATTCATTGGGGGAAAACATTAGTATGAATAATACCCAACATTCCTTACAAAATCCATGTCTACAACTATATACAAATCATTTATTTGTACATATACTCTTGTCACATTACGATGAATTATCTATACAATGTCTAAGAGTTAAGCATATCTATATCTATGTCCTAGTAATAACATTTTGTTGGAAAAGTTACAACCATACCACAACACAACCATATTGACCATGTAAACATGTTCGTGCTCTGAAGGGACATTCATGCCTATGTCTATAACCAAAGCAGGACCAAACTGTCCATGGGGGAATACTCATGTCTATGTCTTTAAACGTGAAGATAATGTACAATACAGATACAGGAAAGTATCAATTATTTGTCCATGTCCTCTCGATATATGTCCATATACATGTCCTTAACTAAATCGTGTATTTGTCTATATCCTCTCATACATTACGATGAATTATTTATTTATGCAATGTTCATAATTAATATTCATGTCTATGTCTTTTCACCATGAATGTACACACATGACCATGTCCACTGATGAAACACAATTGGATATGGGAGATGTCCATTTTGTTATACAAAATTGGCTACATCAATATACAAGATAAGTAAGACATTTTTCCATGTTTATATATGAAACAAACATGTTTATGTCCATGTCAGTATATGGAATAGAGATTATCAATAAACGAGATATATAATATCTTTGTCAATGTCCATATATGCGATATATAGCTATTCATCTATGGAATGACACACATGTCCAAAATTGGCTAAACCAATTAAACTATTTAACTACACATGTCTATATCTAAGTTAGCCATTTTGTCTACTTGTCCTTTAAATACTCATGTCATTGTATGTCCATATCCATAACTATGGTCTTGGATTTGTACGTTCATGTTTGTCAATAACCATGTCAAACTATTTAAACACACATATGTTTATGTACAAGTCAATCGTCTATTTATTTTTCCATACCTATGATCATTGATGTCCATGTCTATAATGGAACAAGGTGCCGTCAATATAATAGACCTTACAATATATTGGTCCACATCCAAGAATGACACATAAAGGAACGTAGTATTACAAAAAAATATTTTGATACAATATGACCCAAATTTAAACAGTTCTGGATTCGCCATAAATTACATTATGTAAGATGTAAGACCCAACTCTCAATTTTTGGATGTCATTTTTGTGGCCCATAAAAGCCAATAAATGAATTTATGAAATTGATCAGAAGAGAACAATTGTTGAGAACAAAAAAGAAAGATTTGAGCCATCTCAACCTAATACCAAAACCTAGTGAGTTCTCATATTTAAGTTCCTTTTTTCGGCGTCGATTAAACTTTTCCCTCCTTTCCATCGCAGAAGTTTATTGAACAACCTAGTGTAGCCTCCAAGTGGTAAGGACAACAGTCCTAATCACTGTATTTTGGGGACTATAAATCTTTGGCCATTGATCCTCTGATCGTAATTGTTGTAGAGTTCAAAAAATATCTCTGTCAAGAGTCTTTAGCCGCAAACCCTTTGTTAAACGAAGTCATATTGCGGAGTTACTATTAGTTCAAGGTACGAGGGCAAAACTATTATCTGTTTCAAACTTGGAGAAATTCTAAGTTTTTGTTCTAAAATTTGTGTTCGATTTGGCATGCTTAGGGACAAATACTGAATAGATCTAACCAAGAAAGGCAAGCAAAAGTGATATCGTTACTGAGTATATATACTCACCCCTCTTATTTTCAATTTTTCTAGGAATTTTATACAAGGTTTTAAACATTGATGGATTTTTTAAAAATTATTTTGGGTACGACCAAGAAATAAAACGTTATCTCTCAAGATAAGAAGCGGGGTGTCACAATTACTATCAAAGCATGGGTTAAGGTCACTCCGGTTCTTATCCGGAGGACCAGTTTTTTTAAAAGTATATATTTTTATGTCTTAAATAATGTGTTTAAAATAAAAAGAACAAAGAAAAATGGTTTTGATTGTTTATTTAATCTTTGTGTGTTTTGCTTGTGGATTGTTTATTGTTCAAATCTGAGTGATGATATGTTGGTTGTGCATTAACTTAGTTGCATAAGTTTATTGGTGTGATACGGGCAGAAAATGCGGGCGAAATGACGTGCTACCAATACTCCCAACTCGATAGTGAACCTAACTGCAATACTATTGCTTCATGATCAACCATCAGTATCAGCGCCAGCCCCACTACCGCCTAATCTTTTCACTCGTGAGGATATCTTAAACTCCAGAATTTAATGCAAGAGCTTTTTAATCGGGTTGTACCACAACCACCTCAAGCTCCAACCCCACTTTAGGATCAGCCAGCACCAACGGCTGCTCCACCGGCACAACACCAGCCACCTCCGCCACTGGCTGGAATGTTGACAACAAGACTTGCACTCTCGTATTGGGAGGCGATGAAGCTCATGAGAGATATGGCCATGGTGCACGTTACTGGTGGGACAAATCCAATTGAAGTTAATGATTGGAGACAGTTGTTAGAGAGGAACTTTGATTCCGCTAGATGTCCAATAGACTTTAGACATGAGCTTGCAGTGCACTACTTGTGTGGAGATGAGTTCAATAGGTAGTATATATGATCATGGACCAGCAACAAGCACCGGGACAAGAAGATACTATGGAGCTCGGAGCTGAAGGAGTTCAACAAGCTTTGGATGTGCCGATTGGACCTATTACTCGATCTAAGGCTAGACTACTCGAAGAGACTGTTGGCACATTGTTAATACAAGTCGAGAGAAACCTTAGCATATGGCTAATCAAACCACACTGGTTTTGATTCAAGCCGACTAAGGGTCATCAATGAGAGGTGTGTATTCTTGCACTCTTTTCCTTGTGTCTAGTTTTATCACAATGGGTTTTCTAGACCAAGGTTTTTAATGAGGCTTGTCAATACACACTCTACATCTGCCTCATTGACAACTTGCTTAGAAAGGGAAAGGGAATAATATTTTCCACTGAGGCTTTAAGTGGACTTATTCCAGTCTTTTGTTTTAAATATTTGGGCATTTGTACTTTAGGTCCACTCATTTAAAAGGCCCATTTCGTGGCTGGGTGTCCTACAATGAGTGTCATAAGAGATTCTCATACGACTATAGAGCATAGTCCTTAGACCTGTGTTCATGCTGTTTTCTTGCACATGAATTGGTATGTTTTAAAATTTTCAAACGCCAACTGTAACTGGTGGTTATAAAGGAATTTGTCGGGCAGATCATGAAATGTGAGAAAGGAACAGAGGATGATGGAATATGTCCCTCCTATATACGGGAGAAATATATCTCTGGGCCCTTCAAAAGATTTGATATTGTAAAACGCTTGTTTGCTCTATCAATACAATTCAAGTTTGATGAACATTGATCTGGCTCATTAAAATAAGGATGACACGAGCTCTTGCTTAGAGCAGATAGAGATATGGAGACAAAGGGATTTTGGGAATATATGTGGGAGATTGTTGGGAATGTCCTGCAATCCTTTGTACTTACTTGTGTGGTCGGTTCTAACATCGAGATTAGACAAAGTCATATGATACTAGGGGTTGTAATGGCTTGCTAGAGTCTGCTTATAATCTGTGAGTTAAGATACTCACTGCTAGTACTATATGATCCTATTAGGTCACACACCTAAGCAAATAGAGACAATTCAATAAGGAATGATCATTATAGGAATGATTCATGACTTGAGCATAATAATACATGGTTTCGGATGAGAACATGTGTTTTGGGCCATCCCTAAATTATTCCTAATTCAACTAGGAATTAATTAGGTGTTTTGGGCTAGGCCTAAATTAATCATAGTTCAACTAGGAATTAATTAGATTAACTTAAACTCCCTATATATATGATATAAAAAAAGCCCTAGCCGCTGATTCCACAAGTCGAAACCCTAAGAGAATTGCACACAAAGTTCTAGCAGCCTTCTCTCCTACTTGCATGCGTGTGGACTATCAATAGAGGTGCTACACTTGGAGCACTTGCTGATCTTATACATGATCTTATCTCTGCTGCACCAATCAAACTTCAAGTATAATCGAGTTCCCTATTTTTCATATTCAATTAAGTTAATACAAGACCTAGGGCTTAGGGGTTTTGCTAGATTAGTCAATTGATAATTCTCGAATTTCTTAAATACCTAAACACGTGATGTCGAAAGGTATTGTGCTAGGTGTCCAACATGTAAAATGGCTAAGGCCAAAGCACAACCTCACGGTCTGTATACTCCTTTTCCTATTCCTTTGCATCCTTGGTATGATTCTATGGATTTTGTTGTGGGATTGCCTAGGACTAGACATGGACGTGATTCAATCTTTGTTGTAGTAGACCGTTACTCTAAAATGGCACATTTTATTCCCTGTCACAAGACTGATGATGTTGTTAATGTTGCTATCTTGTTCTTTAGAGAGATAGTACGATTACATGGTATCGCTAAGACTATAGTTTCAGATTGTGATGTAAAGTTTCTTCGTTATTTTTGGAAAACTATGTGGTCTAAGCTAGGTACCAAGCTGATGTTCTCTACTAATTGTCATCCCCAAACAGATGGTCAACCTGAAGTAGTTAATAGAACCTTGTCTACTCTCCTTAGGGGTCTAGTTAAGCGAAACCTTAAGACCTGGGAGGATTGTTTGCCACATGTTGAGTTTGCATATAATCATTCTGTGCAAACCTTAAGAACTTAGGGCTCTAGTTTTCTCCATTTCAACTTGTTTATGGGTTTAATCCCATATCTCCTTTGGATCTAATGCCTTTACCTTTGAGTGAGAGACTTAGCATTGATGGACAGAAGAAAGCTGAATTTGTCAAGAAGCTTCATGAGCAAGCCAAAATCAACATAGAGGAGAAAACAAAGAGATATGCTGAGCAAGCTAATAAAAGCCGCAAGGAGGTGCTCTTTAAGGAAGGTGATCTTTTTTGGATTCACCTAAGGAAAGATAGGTTTCCCAATGAGAGAAAATCAAAGTTGATGCCTAGAATGGATGGTCCTTTCAAAATCGTCAAGAAGATCAACAACAATGCGTATATGTTGGATCTCCAAGGTAAGTATACCGAGAGTAGTAGTTTTAATGTTGCTGACTTGGATCCTTTTGTTGTAGATGATCTGGATTTGAGGTCAAATCATTTTCAAGAGGGAGGGGATGATATGATCATGGACCAGCAACAAGAACCAGGACAAGAAGATACTATGGAGCTCAGAGCTGAAGGAGTTCAACAAGCTTTGGATGTGCCGATTGGACCTATTACTCGATCTAAGGCTAGACTACTTGAAGAGGCTGTTGGCACATTGTTAATACAAGCCGAGAGAAACCTTATTCATATGGCTAATCAAACCACACTTGTTTTGATTCAAGCCGACTAAGGGTTATCAATGAGAGGCGTGTATTCTTGCACTATTTTCCTTGTGTTTAGTTTTATCCCAATGGGTTTTCTAGACTAAGGTTTTTAATGAGGCTTGTCAATACACACTCTAGATCTGCCTCATTGAAAACTTGCTTAAAAAGGGAAATGGAATACTATTTTCGACTAAGGCTTTCAGTGGACTTATTTTAGTCTTTTGTTTTAATTTTTGGGCATTTGTATTTTACGCCCACTCATTTCAAATGCCCATTTTGTGGGTGGGTGTCCTATAAGTACTAAGAACCCTAGTTCTTTTCATTTTATCAAACATTTTAATCAAAAACCCCCTTTTCAAACTTGTTTGGTCTCTGAGGCGTAAAATCCTCGAACTTGTTATCTATTTGGTATGTTATATCCGAATGATTTACAAGATTGAAGATCAAGAGCTTTCTCACCACTCTTGATAGTTCAATTCAATCCACTATTCTGTCAGATTGTCTGTTCATCTTCGCCTTCGTATCTTCATCATCACTCGTCGGAATTCGCTCAAAACTAATCACAAGACTACTCAACTCTTCATCTATCCGCTGCTAAGTTTTCATTCGATTTTTAGCACTCCTGTGGTTTTTCTCATCAACAACATTCGAGATATGTCTCTTCAGTTTCCCTTGTGATCTAAAGTTGCTGCAATCACTTGATCTCGTTCCTGGATCCTCCTAAGCCACAATAGGATCATATTAAGTGGTATCATAGGCAAAATCAAGTCAGGTTGCATCAAAAACTCTTTATATTCTCTATTACAATCAAATACTTGTTGCAGATTTGAAAAATACAGAATTGGCTTTTGGTATTCTTGGTCTTGGAATTGTAGATCTCGTTCTGTTGAGTGTTTATTCACATTTTGGGATTGGATTACTCGCTTGTCTCTTTGATTCTCTTGCAGGAACATGGAGGAAACAGAGGATCCAGAGTCTATCACGGCTCAGATGAGCAAAATTATTGATACTAAGCTTGATGCTTTTCGAAAGGAGACACAATCAACTAACTCTGCAGCTAAGGAACCTAGTGGATCTGAACGTGAGGGTAACAACAATCGTGGAAACAGTATGCGACCTCCGCCACCAGAAAACGAACGAGAACACTTAAGCCAAGACAAAGAAGCTACAGATTATCATGGCAGTGATCGATCTATTCAGACATTTCACATGATGAGGCATGTAAGACAAGAAGTACCACCGCAGCAAAACAATGCTTCTTCTTGTCTGAAGCTTAAGATACCACCTTTCTATGGTAAAAGTGATCCCGATGCTTGCCTAAAGTGATCTAGTGTTTGAGTGTCAGTATTATACCGAGGAGAGCAAAGTTCGTTATACTGCCACTGAATTCTATGATTATGCTCTAAGTTGGTGGGATCAACTTATAACAACCAGAAGAAAAAATGGTGAGCTTCCTATTCGAAGTTGGAGGAGAATGAAACAGCTTCTCCACAAGAGATTTGTGTCAAACCACTACAATCGAGAGCTTCATACCAGGCAAGGAACTTAAGTCAAGGCAGTAAGACTATGGATGAGTATTATCAAGAGCTGGAAACGTTGATGTTACGAGCTGATATCCAAAAAAGTATTGAAGCTACTATGTCTCGGTTTTTAGGAGAACTTAATAGAGATCTTATTGAACTTCTCAAGGTGGGTGACTACATGGACCTAGAAGAACTGCTACATAAGGCTGTCATGTATGAGAAACAACTTAAGAGGAAGGGTACTCAATCGAATTACAACGGCAACATAATGAGTTATGCTAAGGATTCACGTACTGGTTTTCAAAAGGATTTCAAACCAAACATTAAGGCTGAAGACAAACCTTCTGTTTCTAAAGAGCTCAAGCCAAGCGGATCATAGGACTCTAAAGCACCAATGAAGACCAATAATAGAGGTAGAGATCTAAAGTGTTTCAAGTGCCATAGATTGGGACACTACGCTAATGAATGCCCTAACCATTGAATTATCATGTTAAGGGCTGATGGGGAGTTTGAATCTGAGGAGGAAAAGTCAGAAGAAGCATCAGACGCTGAAGGTGAATCACCACTTAGGGGTCCACTCCTAGTCACGATGACATCTCTTAGTGTTCTTGTCAAGGAGAAGGATTCTGAACAAGCACAACAAGATAACTTGTTTCACACACGTTGCATGGTAAATGATAAAATCTGCACTGTAATCATCGATGGAGAAAGCTGTACCAATGTTGCTAGCAAGACTATGCTCCAGAAACTCAATCTCAAGGAGATGCTACACCCTCGGCCATATAAGTTGCAATGGTTGAGTGAAGAAGGAGAATTGCAAGTAAAGAAGCAAGTTTGAGTACTTATCAGCATTGGGAAGTATCAAGATGAGATTCTATATGATGTATTACCTATGGAAGCTTGTCACCTTTTGCTTAGACGTCTTTGGCAATCTGTCACCGTGTTGTTCATGATGGCTTCACAAACAAGCACATCTTTGAAATTAATGGCAAGAATACTACTCTTTTACCAATGTCTCCACATGAGGTATACTTAAACTAGATCATGATGAGACACAAGGATGAATCAACCACTACTCAGTCCACTAAAGCACAAACTAAAGGGAGTAGTACACTTGGCTGAATTAGAACCGGAGCTTCCGAGTAGTATTGTTAATCTTTTGCAGAGCTATGAAGACCTGTTGCAGAGGAGAATCCTGAAGGTCTTCCACCAATCCGTGGGATTGAGCACCAAATTGATTTCGTACCAGGTGCTTCATTACCGAACATACCGTCATATAGAACTAATCTAGTAGAAACCAAAGAACTCGAAAGGCAAGTGACAAAGTTATGGGAGAAGGGACTCATTAGAGAAAGCATGAGCCCATATGCTGTACCGGTCCTCCTTGTACCCAAAAAGGATAATAGCTGGAGGATGTGTGTAGACTGCCGTGCTATTAACAACATTACGGTGAAGTATCATCCCATTTCTAGGCTAGATGACAAGTTAGATGAGTTGCATGGGTCTAAGGTATTTTCTATGGTTGATATAAAGAGTGGTTACCACCTGATTAGAATGAAAGAAGGTGATGAGTGGAAAACTGCATTTAAAACAAAATAATGTCTATATGAGTGCTTAGTTATGCCATTTGGTCTTACCAATGCTCCTAGCACATTCATGAGATTAATGAATCATATACTTAGAGCATTTATAGGCGTTTTTGTAGTGGTATATTTTGATGACATTCTGGTGTTTCGAAAGAGTCTAGAAGAACATATTGAACACATTAAGATGGTCTTAGATGTGCTTAGGAAAGAAAAACTCTATGCTAACTTGGAGAAATGTACTTTTGGAACGGATAACCTTGTCTTTCTAGGTTTTGTTGTGAGTGCAGATGGAGTAAGAGTGGATGAAGAGAAGATCAAAGCTATCAAGGAATGGCCGAGTCCTAAATCAGTTAGTGAAGTCCGCAGCTTCCATGGACAAGCTGGGTTCTATAGGCGGTTTGTGAAGAACTTTAGCACCTTGGCTGCACCTATTACTGAAGTAATCAAAAAGGATGTGGGATTTAGATGGGACTCTCCACAAGAGGAAGCCTTTCAGGCTTTAAAAGAGACGCTTACTCATGCTCCTATTTTATCTCTTCCATATTTTACTTAGACATTTGAAATTGAGTGTGAAGCTTCAGGTGTAGGTATCGGGGCTGTTCTTATGCAGGAGGAAAGACCTATACCATATTTCAGTGAGAAGCTTGGAGGAGCACTTCTCAACTATCAAACATATGACAAGGAGCTATATGCTCTTGTGAGGTCTCTCCAAACATGGCAGCACTACTTTGGCCTAAAGAGTTCGTTATACACACTGATCATGAGTTCTTGAAGCATCTAAATGGTCAGCAAAAACTTAACAAGAGACATGCTAAGTGGGTCGAGTTCATAGAGACATTTCCTTATGTCATCAAGTACAAGAAAGGTAAAGAAAATGTTGTGGGTGATGCATTATCCAGAAGGTACACCTTACTTTCTACTCTTGAGGTTAAGTTGCTGGGTTTTGAACACATCAAGTCTCTTTATGCTAATGATTCTGACTTTAAAGAGACTTTTTCTGCATGTGAGAAGTTTGCATTTGGAAAATACAATAGACACGAGGGTTTTTTATTTTATGATAATCGCTTGTGTGTGCCTAATTCTTCTTTGAGAGATTTGTTTGTTAAGGAAGCTCATGCTATGAGACATTTTGGAGTGGCTAAGACAATACAGGTCATGCAAGAGCACTTCCATTGGCCACATATGAGACGTGTGTTGGGAATGTCCTGCAATCATTTGTATTTACTCGTGTGGTCGGTTCTAACATCGAGATTAGACAAAGTCATATGGTACTAGGGTTTGTAATGGCTTGCTAGAGTCCATTTATAATCTGTGAGTTAAGATACTCACTGCTAGTACTATATGATCCTATTGGGTCACACACCTAAGCAAATGGAGACAATTCAATATGGAATGATCATTATAGGAATGATTCATGACTTGGGCCATGCCTAAATTAATCCTAATTCAACTAGGAATTAATTAGGTGTTTCGGGCTGAGCCTAAATTAATGATAATTAAACTAGGAATTAATTAGGTGTTTTGGGCTGGGCCTAAATTAATCCTAATTCAACTAGGAATTAATTATGTTAACTTAAAATCCCTATATATATGATATACGGTACATTGTTGATGAAAAAAAAACTCTAGCCGCTGATTGCACAAGTCGAAACCCTAAGAGAATTGCACACAAAGTTTTAGCAAACTTTTCTCCTACTTGCATGCGTGTGGACTATAAATAGAGGTGCTGATCTTATATATGATCTTATCTCCGCTGCACCAATCAAACTTCAAGTATAATCGAGTTCCCTATTTTTCAGATTCAATTTAGTTAATACAAGACCTAGGGCTTAGAGTTTTTGCTAGATTAGTCAATTGATAATTGTCGAATTGCTCAAAAACCTAAAAGTGGTATGAGAGCCAGGTTGTATTCTTATTGAAATCTGATGTTTTCATGCTTGATTGATTGATTAAAAGTTTGTTTTAACTGAATTAGAATGCATGATTAGGGTTTTGATGAAATAAAAAATCAGAGCTCATTTTATTATCGTTGAAATAAAAAATTTGAGCTGGTTGTAATCTTAATGAAATCTGATGTTTTCATGCTTGATTGATTGATTAAAAGTTTGTTTTAATTGAATTAGAATTACATGATTAGGGTTTCATTGAAATAAAAAATTAGGGTTTCATTGAAATCGAAAAATTAGGGTTTCATTGAAATCAAAAAATTAGTGTTTATGGTTTCAGGGTTTTGATGTGATAAACCAAAATGAAATATAACATAGTTTAAAATAGCCCTGAATGATCCGGTTTAAAAAGATTAGACCGGATCTGGTTTTTTCGTGATCGGTTTAAGAAAAATTATACCAAGTTGGAGAAAAACCAGCATGTGCCAACCGAGGAACTATTGATTGAACACAATGTGAGTTTTCTTAAATATGTTAGATTTATCAACACCTAAATCATCATAACTAAAACTCCCTACCTCTCTTAATATCAGCTATGGCAAATAACAACAACCATAACCACAACTCATTATCCATTCGATCTGTCCTTGAGAAGGACAAGTTGAATAGGAAGAATTTCTTGAGTTGGTACCGCAACCTGAGAATTGTTCTTAGGCAGGAGAAGAAAGACTATGTTTTGGAACAAGTCTTGCCTCCTAGACCGGCTGTCAATGCCACTGTTGTAGTTAGGAATGCTTGAGATAAGCATTCCAATGATGTGATATATGTGCAATGCTTGATGCTTGCGATTATGACCTCATAACTGCAGGTGCAGTACGAGAATGTGGTTTCGCCCATCGAGATCGTGACTGGCCTGAAGGGAATGTTTCAGGAACATGCATGACATGAGAGATACCAAACGGTGAAATCTCTCATCGAATGCAAATTATCGAAGGATGGCTTAGTGAGTAGTCATGTCATGAAAATGATGGGTTATACTGATAATCTTGCTAAACTAGACTGTCCCCTCAGCCAAGAGTTGGCTACGGACATCATACTTCAGTCGCTGCCGTCTTGTTATCATCAGTTCGTATTGAACTATCATATGAACAGCATGACGAAGACACTAACTGAGCTGTATGGAATGCTTAAGACAGCAGAGCCGAATGTCAAGAAGGGTGTCCCGCCTGTACTCTTACTGCAATAGGGTAAATCGTTTAAGGAACGTGGGGACAAGGGTAAGAGAAAGGCTAAAGCTGACCCGATTGTGAACCAGGAGCCGACCACATTCATACCCAGAACCAGACCCGGCCCATCTAAAACGGACGTTTGCAATTACTGTAACAAGCAAGGGCATTGGAAAATAAACTACAAGAAATATTTGGAAGATTACAAGAAGATGACAAAGGCTCCTTTCAACAAATATTGTAACTGAGTTTTCTTTGACATTGTCGTTTAGGGCTTATAAACGAGAAACGCTTCCAAAAATTTCATCATGATTGGCTTTTGGACTCATTTGATTATTAATCATTTGAGAAATGTGAATCTTGTTTATTGGGCAAAATGACAAAGGCTCCTTTCAACAAACTCAATGAAAGGGCCATCGATTTATTGGGCCTTATACATACCGATGTATGCGGTCCGATGAGCCTAAGTGCCAGAGGAAATTTCAACTACTTCATTACATTTACTGATGACTTTAGTAGATACGGTTATGTCTATTTAATGAGACACAAATCAGAATCTTTTGAAAAGTTCAAAGAGTTCCAAAATGAAGTACAAAATCAACTTGGCAAGGGTATTAAGGTTCTTCGATCTGATCGAAGAGGTGAATACTTAAGTCAAGAGTTCAACGACCATCTGAGAGATTATAGAATTATTTCACAACTCACTCCTCCCGAAACACCACAATGGAATGGTGTGTCTGCGAGGAGGAATCGAACATTACTTGACATAGTTCAATCAATGATGAGTCACACTAATCTTCCGTTATCCTTTTGGGGATATACTTTAGAAATTTATGTGTTTACGCTGAATAGAGTGTCATCAAAATCAGTGGCAAAGACATCATATGAGATGTCGACTGGAAAAATTCTCAATCTGTCTTTCCTGAAGATTTGGGGAAGCGAGGTTTATGTGAAACGATTAATATCCGATAAACTTGCACAAAAATAAAATAAATGCTTCTTCATTGGCTATCCGAAGGAAACCAAGGCGTACTATTTCTACAATCGGACCGAGAACAAAGTGTTTGTTGCTCGACATGGTGTTTTTCTTGAGAGAGTTTCTTTCTCAGAAAAATAGTGCGAGTAAAGTACAACTCGAAGAATTTAAGAGCTACATGAAGCTGCTCAATCCGTACATGAAGAGCAGGAGATAGACTCGCGAGATGTTTTCGAATCAACACCTATAGAGCATGAAGTTCACAGATCCGGTATAATCCGTCATGAACCCGAGAGATATCTGGGATTCCTCGTGACTGAAGGACAGGATTTGTTAATCATTGACAACGATGAACCTGCAAACTTCAAAGAAGCAATGATGGGCCCTGACTCCAAACAGTGGTTAAAGGACACACAATCCGAAATTGGATCTATGTTAGAAAACCAAGTTTGGTCGTTGGTCGATTTACCACATGGTGCGAAACCAATCGAGTGTAAATGGGTTTTCAAGAAGAAAATTGATGCGGATGGTAACATACAGATTTATAAAGCTAGACTGGTAGCTAAGGGTTTCAAACAAGTCCATGGTGTTGACTAAGATGAAACTTACTCTCCAGTAGCTATGCTTAAGTCTATTCGGATTCTCCTAGCGACTGCTGCTCATTATGATTATGAGATTTGACAGATGGATGTTAAAACCGTGTTCCTGAATGGTATTCTAGAAGAGGATGTGTATATGACACAACCCGAGGATTTTGTTGATCCGAAACTGTTGGGAAAGTGTGCAAACTTCACAAATCCATTTAAGTGAAGCAAGCATCACGGAGTTGGAATCTTTGTTTCGATGAAGCAGTCAAAGAATTTGGCTTCATCAGGAACGAAAAAGAAAGATGCGCATACAAGAAGTTTTGTGGGAGCGCAGTTGCGTTTCTTGTGTTCTACGTGGATGATATCTTACTTATCGGAAATGATATTCCATTGCTTAAGTCCGTCAAGTCTTGGCTCGGAAAATGTTTCTCGATGAAGGACATGGGGGAAGCCGCCTATGTTCTTGGAATAAGGATCTATCAAGATACACCTAAAAGGCTGATCGGATTGTGTCAAGACACTTATATAGATAAGGTCTTGAGCAGATTCAGTGTGCATGATTTCAAGAAGGGCTTCTTACCAATGTCTCATGGCATGGTTCTAAGCAAGACTGGGTGTCCCAAGACACCTGCTGAGCGAGAACACATGAGTAGGATTCCCTATGCTTCCGCAATAGGATCCATCATGTACGCTATGATTTGTACTCGTCCAGACGTTGCTTGTGCATTAAGTATTACAAGCGGGTACCAATAAAATCCAGGTGAGACTCACTGGACTGCCGTCAAGAACATCCTAAAATATTTGAGGAATACTAAGGATATATCCTTGGTGTATGGAGGAAGTGAGGAGTTGGTTATTAGTGGATTCACGGATACAAGCTTTCAGACGGATAAGGATGATTCCCGGTCTCAGTCTGGTTATGTCTTCTGTCTGAATGGCGGTGCAGTTAGTTGGAAGAGTTCCAAGCAGAGCACTATAGCTGACTCCACTACTGAAGCTGAATACATTGCTGCTTCTGAAGCTGCGAAGGAAGCTGTGTGGATAAAGAAGTTCATCTCTAAACTTGGTGTGATTCCGAGTATTGCTGAGCCGGTGGCGTTGTATTGTGACAACAATGGAGCCATTGCACAGGCAAATGAGCCCATATCGCACCAAAGATCCAAGCATATAGAGAGGAGATATCATCTGATTAGAGTTATCGTTGAAAGAGGAGACGTGAAGATCAGCCGAGTTTCAAGCGAAGCAAATGTCGCTGATCCTTTGACGAAAGTACTTTCACGGACTAAGCATGAGTATCATGCCAATCACATAGGCCTTAGGTATCTTAAGATGTAATCTTAGTTACAGTGGAAGTTATAATAGTTTTATGTTATTGCGTAAACATACTTTGATTATGTTTTAATGAAATTATTTCATTTCTATTTAATATTTGTGTTAAATATTTATCCCGAAATAATCATGACATTCTTATAGGTCATCAAGTTGAGGACTAGTATGTGAGGTGGCTGATAACTAAGTTTCATGGAGTCATTGATAATAAGTATCAAGTCAATCACATAGATGTGTGTCACATGAACATAGCGTCGGAAATGACCCGCTATGAGAACTCTACGAAATCATATAATGAGTGTCATAAGAGATTCTCATACGACTATTGAGCATAGTCCTTAGACCTGAGTTCATGCTGTTTTCTTGCACATGAATTGGTATGTTTTGAAAAATTTTAACGCCAACCGTAACTGGTGGTTATAAAGGAATTTGCCGGGCAGATCATGAAATGTGAGAAAGGAACAGAGGATGGAACAAGATGGAATTTGTCCCTCCTATATACGGGAGAAATATATCTCTGACCCCTTCGAAAGATTTGATACTGTAAAATGCATGGCCGTGCTCAAACAAGGTGAAAGGCGCTTGTTTGCTCTATCAGTACAAATTCAAGTTCGATGAAAATGAATCTGGCTCATTAAAAGAAGGATGACACAAACTCTTGCCTTAGAGCAGATAGAGATATGGAGACAAAGGGATTTTGAGAATATATGATTCCAGTACAAGTGGGAGATTGTTGGGAATGTCCTGCAATCATTTGTAGTTACTCATGTGATCGGTTCTAACATCGAGACTAGAAAAAGTCATATGGTACTAGGGGTTATAATGGCTTGCTAGAGTCCACTTATAATCTGTGAGTTAAGATACTCATTGCTAGTACGATATGATCCTATTGGGTCACACACCTAAGCAAATGAAGACAATTCAATAAAAAATGATTAGTATAGGAATGATTCATGACTTAAGTATAATAATACATGGTTTCGGATGAGAACATGTGTTTTGGGCCATGCCTAAATTAATCCTAATTCAACTAGGAATTAATTAGGTGTTTTAGGCTGGGCATAAATTAATCCTAATTCAACTAGGAATTAATTAGGTGTTTTGGGCTGGGCCTAAATTAATCTTAGTTCAACTAGGAATTAATTAGGTTAACTTAAACTCCCTATATATATGATATATGACACATTTTTTATGACAAAAAAAAACCCAAGCCGCTGATTGCACAAGTCGAAACCCTAAGAGAATTGCACACAAAGTTCTAGCAGACTTCTCTCCTACTTGCGTGCGTGTGGACTATCAATATAGGTGCTACACTTGGAGCACTTGCTGATCTTATCTCTGCTGCACCAATCAAATTTCAGGTATAATCGAGTTCCCTATTTTTTAGATTCAATTAAGTTAATACAAGACCTAGGGCTTAGGGTTTTTGATAGATTAGTCAATTGATAATTGTTGAATTGCTTAAAAACCTAACAACGTGATGTCGAAAGGTATTGTGCCAGGTGTCCAACATGTAAAATGGCTAAGGCCAAATCACAACCTCACGGTCTGTATACTCCTGTTCCTATATTTGCATCCTTGGCATGATATTTCTATGGATTTTGTTAGTGGACTGCCTAGGACTAGACATGGAGGTGATTCAATCTTTGTTGTAATATACCGCTACTCTAAAATGGCATATTTTATTCCCTGTAACAAGACTGAAGATGTTGTTAATGTTACTAGCTTGTTCTTTAGAGAGATAGCCCGATTACATGGTATGCCTAAGACTATAGTTTCAGATCGTGATGCAAAGTTTCTTCGTTATTTTTGGAAAACTTTGTGGTCTAAGCTAGGTACCAAACTGATGTTCTCTACTACTTCTCTTCCCCAAACAGATGGTCAAACTGAAGTAGTTAATAGAACCTTGTCTACTCTCCTTATGGCTCTAATTAAGCAAAACCTTAACACTTGGGAGGATTGTTTGCCACATGTTGAGTTTGCATATAATCATTATGTGCATATAGCCTCTGAATTTTCTCCATTTCAACTTGTTTATGGGTCTAATCCATATCTCCTTTGGATCTAATGCCTTTACCTTTGAGTGAGAGACTTAGCATGGATGGACAGAAGAAAACTGGATTTGTCAAGAAGCTTCATGATCAAGCCAGAACCAACATAGATGAGAAAACAAAGAGATATGCTGAGCAAGCTAGTAAAAGCCGCAAGGAGGTGCTCTTCAAGGAAGGTGATCTTGTTTGGATTTACCCAAGGAAAGATAGGTTTCCAAATGAGAAAAAAACGAAGTTGATGCCTACAATTGATGGTCCTTTCAAGAGCGTCAAGAAGATCAACAACAATGCCTATCAGTTGGATCTCCAAGGTAAGTATACCGTGAGTAGTAGTGTTCATGTTGCTGACTTGGCTCCTTTTCTTGTAGATGATCTGGATTTGAGGTCAAATCCTTTTCATGAGGGAGGGCATGATATGATCATGTACCAGCAACAAGAAGATACTATGGAGCTCGGGGCTGAAGGATTTCAACAAGCACTGGATGTGCCGATTGGACCTATTACTCGATCTAAGACTAGATTACTCGAACAGGCTATTGGCACATTGCTAATACAAGCCGAGAGCAACCTTAGTCATATGGCTAATCAAACCACACTTGTTTTGATTCAAGCCGACTAAGGTTTGTCAATGAGAGGTGTGTATTCTTGCACTATTTTCCTTGTGTCTAGTTTTATCCAAATGGGTTTTCTAGACCAAGGTTTTTAATGAGGCTTGTCAATACACACTCTACATCTGTCTCATTGACAACTCGTTTAGAAAGGGAAAGGGAATACTATTTTCGACTAAGGCTTTAAGTGGACTTATTTTAGTCTTTTTTTTTAATTTTTGGGCATTTGTACTTTAAGCACACTCATTACAATGGCCCATTTCGTGGCTGGGTGTCTTATAAGTACTAAGAAACCTAATTCTTTTCATTTTATCAAACATTTTAATCAAAAACCCCCTTTTCAAACTTGTTTGATCTCTGAGGCGTAAAATCCTCAAACTTGTTATCTATTTGGTGTGTTATATCCGAATGGTTTACAAGATTGAAGATCAAAAGCTTTCTCACCACTCTTGATAGTTCAATTCAATCCACGATTCTGTCAGATTGTCTGTTCATCTTTGCCTTCGTATCTTAATCATCACTCGTCAGAATTTGCTCAAAACTAATCACAAGACTCCTCGACTCTTCATCTATCCGCTGCTAAGTTTTCATTCGATTTCGAGCACTCATGTAGTTTTTCTCGTCAACATCCTAGATATGTCTCTTTGGATTCCCTTGTGATCTAAAGTTGCTGCAATCACTTGATCTCGTTCTTGGATCCTCCTAAGCCACAATAGGCTCATATAAAGTGGTATCAGAGCCAAAATCAAGTCAGGTTGCATCAAAAACTCTTTATATTCTCTTTTACATTCGAATACTTGTTGCAGATTTGAAAGAAACATAATTGTCTTTTGATATTCTAGGTCTTGGAATTGTAGATCTGGTTCTGTTGAGTGTTTATAGACGTTTTGGGATTGGGTTACTCGCTTGTCTCTTTGATTCTCTTGCAGGAACATGGGGGAAACAGAGGATCCAGAGTCTACTAATGCTCGTTATGATAAGATTTTCATTGAAGCTATCACGGCTCAGATGAGAAAAATTATTGATACAAAGCTTGATGCTTTTCGAAAGGAGACACAATCAACTCACTCTGCAGCTAAGGAACATAGTGGATCTGAACGTGAGGGTAACAACAATCGTGGAAACAGTATGCGACCTCCACCACCAGCAAACGAACGAGAACACTTAAGCCAAGACAAAGAAGCTACAGACTATCATGGCAGTGATCGATCTATTCAGACATTTCACATGAGGAGGCATGTAAGACAAGAAGTACCACCGCAGCAAAACAATGCTTCTTCTGCTCAGAAGCTTAAGATACCACCTTTCTATGGTAAAAGTGATCCCGATGCTTACCTAGAGTGGGAGAAGAAGATTGAGATAGTGTTTGAGTGTCAGTATTATGCCGAGGAGAGCAAAGTTCGTTATGCTGCCACTGAATTCTATGATTATGCTCTAAGTTGTTGGGATCAACTTATAACAACCAGAAGAAAAAATGGTGAGCTTCCTATTCGAAGTTGGAGGAGAATGATACAATTTCTCCACAAGAGATTTGTGCCAAACCACTACCATCGAGAGCTTCACACCAGGCTAAGGAACTTAAGTCAAGGCAGTAAGACTGTGGATGAGTATTATCAAGAGCTAGAAGTGTTGATGTTACGAGCTAATATCCAAAAAAGTAGTGAAGCTACTATGTCTCGGTTTTTAGAAGGACTTAATAGAGGTCTTATTGATCTTCTGGAGGTGTGTGACTACATGGACCTAGAAGAACTGCTACATAAGGCTGTCATGTATGAGAAACAGCTTAAGAGGAAGGGTACTCGATCGAATTACAACGGCAACAGAATGACTTATGCTAAGGATTCACGTACTAGTTTTCAAAAGGATTTCAAACCCAACATTAAGGCTGAAGACAAACCTTCTGTTTCTAAAGAGCTCAAGCCAAGCGGATCAAAGGACTCTAAAGCACCAATGAAGACCAATACTAGAGGTAGAGATCTAAAGTGTTTCAAGTGCCATGGATTGGGACACTACACTAATGAATGCCCTAACCACCGAATTATCATGTTAAGGGCTGATGGGGAGTTTGAATCTGAGGATGAAAAGTCAGAAGAAGCATCAGACGCTGAAGGTGAATTGCCACATAAAGGTCTACTTTTAGTCGCAATGAGAGCTCGTAGTGTTCTTGTCAAGGATAAGGATTCTGAACAAGCACAACGAGAGAACTTGTTTCACACACGTTGCATGGTAAAGGATTAAATTTGCAGTGTAATCATCGATGGAGGCCGCTGTACCAATGTTGCTAGCAAGACTATGGTTTAGAAACTCAATCTCAAGGAGATGCTACACCCTCGGCCATATAAGTTGCAATGATTAAGTGAAGAAGGAGAATTTCAAGTAAAGAAGCAAGTTCGAGTACCTATCAGTATTGGGAAGTATCAAGATGAGATTCTATGTCATGTATTACTTATGGAAGCTTGTCACCTTTTGCTTGGACGTCCTTGGCAATCGGATCGCCGTGTTGTTCATGATTGCTTCACAAACAAGCACAACTTTGAGATTAATGGCAAGAAGAATACTCTTTTACCAATGTCTCCACATGAGGTATACTTAGACCAGATCGTGATGAGAAACAAGGATGAATCAACCACTACTCAGTCCACTAAAGCACAAACTAAAGGGAGTACTACACCTAATGCTTTAGTATTGATTAAAGAGAATATACTAACAGTGGCTGAATTAGAACCGGAGCTTCCGAGTAGTATTATTAATCTTTTGTAGAGCTATGAAGACGTGTTTCTAGAGGAGAATCCTGAAGGTCTTCCACCAATCCGTGGGATTGAGCACCAAATTGATTTTGTACCAGGTGCTTTATTACCGAACAGACCGGCATATATAATTAATCCAGTAGAAACCAAAGAACTCGAAAGGCAAGTGACAGAGCTCATGTACTGTACCAGTCCTCCTTGTACCCAAGTGACAGAGCTCATGTACTGTACTAGTCCTCCTTAGAGAAGGGACTCATTAGAGAAAGCATGAGCCCATGTACTGTACCAGTCCTCCTTGTACCCAAAAAGGATAATAGTTGGAGGATGTGTGTAGACTGCCGTGCTATTAACAACATTACGGTGAAGTATCAACATCCCATTCCTAGGCTAGATGACATGTTAGATGAGTTGCATAGGTCTAAGGTATTTTCTAAGGTTGATCTAAAGAGTGGTTACCACCATATTAGAATGAAAGAAGGTGATGAGTGAAAAACTGCATTTAAAAAGAAACAAGGTCTATATGAGTGGTTAGTTATGCCATTTGGTCTTACCAATGCTCCTAGCACATTCATGAGGTTTATGAATCATATACTAAGAGCATTTATAGGCGTTTTTGTAGTGGTATATTTTGATGACATTATGGTGTTTAGCAAGAGTCTAGAAGAACATATTGAACACATTAAGATGGTCTTAGATGTGCTTAGGAAAGAAAAACTCTATGCTCACTTAAAGAAATGTACCTTTGGAACGGATAACCTTGTCTTTCTAGGTTTTGTTGTGAGTGCAGATGGAGTTAGAGTGGATGATGAGAAGATTAAAGCTATCAAGAAATGGCCGAGTCCTAAATCAGTTAGTGAAGTCCGCAGCTTCCATGGACTAGCTGGGTTCTGTAGGCGGTTTGTGAAGAACTTTAGCACCTTGGCTGCACCTATTACTGAAGTAATCAAAAAGGATGTGGGATTTAGATGGGACTCTCCACAAGAGGAAACCTTTCAGGCTTTAAAAGAGACGCTTACTCATGCTCCTATTTTATCTCTTCCAGATTTTACTTAGACATGAAACATCTAAAAGGTCAGCAGAAACTTAACAAGAGACATGCTAAGTGGGTCGAGTTCATAGAGACATTTCCTTATGTTATCAAGTACAAGAAAGGTAAAGGAAATGTTGTGGCTGATGCATTATCCAGAAGGTACACCTTACTTGCTACTCTTGAGGTTAAGTTGCTGGATTTTGAACACGTCAAGTCTCCCTATGCTAATAATTCCGACTTTAAAGAGACTTTTGCTGCATGTGAGAAGTTTGCATTTGGCAAATACTATAGGTATGAGGGTTTTTTATTCAATGATAATCGATTCTGTGTGCCTAAGAGCACTTCCATTGGCCACATATGAGACGTGATGTCAAAATGTATTGTGCTAGGTGTCCAACATGTAAAATGGCTAAGGCCAAAGCACAAGCTCACGGTCTCTATACTCGTCTTCCTATTCCTTTGCATCCTTGGCATGAAATTTCTATGGATTTTGTTGTGGGATTTCCAAGAACTAGACATGGACGTGATTCAATCTTTGTTGTAGTAGACCGTTATTCTAAAATTGCACATTTAGTCTCTGTCACAAGACTGATGATGTTGTTAATGTTGCTAGCTTGTTCTTTAGAGAGATAACCCGATTACGTGGTATGCCTAAGACTATAGTTTCAGATCGTGATGCAAAGTTTCTTCGTTATTTTTGGATAACTTTGTGGTCTAATCTAGGTACCAAACTGATGTTCTCTACTACTTGTCATCCCCAAACAGATGGTTAAACTGAAGTAGTTAATAGAACCTTGTCTACTCTCCTTAGGGCTCTAGTTAAGCGAAACCTTAAGACTTGGGAGGATTGTTTAGCTCATGTTGAGTTTGCATATAATCATTATGTGCATTCAGCCTCAAAGTTTTCTCCATTTCAACTTGTTTATGGGTCTAATCCATATCTCCTCTAGATTTAATGCCTTTACCATTGAGTGAGAGACTTAGCATGGATGGACAGAAGAAAGCTGAATTTTGTCAAGAAGCTTCATGAGCAAGCCAGAACCAACATAGAGGAGAAAACAAAGACATATGTTGAGCAAGCTAATAAAAGGCGCAAGGAGGTGCTCTTCAAGGAAGGTGATCTTATTTGGATTCACCTAAGGAAAGATAGGTTTCCAAATGAGAGAAAATCAAAGCTGATGCCTAGAGTGGATAGTCCTTTCAAGATCGTCAAGAAGATCAACAACAATGCCAATCAGTTGGATCTCCAAGGTAAGTATACCGTGAGTAGTAGTTTTAACGTTGCTAACTTGGCTCCTTTTGTTGTAGATGATTTGGATTTGAGGTTAAATCCCTTTCAAGAGGGAGGGCATGATATGATCATGGACCAGCAACAAGCACCGGGACAATAAGATACTATGGAGCTCCTAGCTAAAAGAGTTCAAAAAGATTTGGATGTGCCGATTGGACCTATTACTCGATCTAAGGCTAGACTACTCGAACAGGCTGTTGGCACATTTCTAATACAAGCCGAGAGCAACCTTAGTCATATGGCTAATCTAACCACACTGGTTTTAATTCAAGCCGACTAAGGTTTGTCAATGAGAGGTGCGTATTCTTGCACTCTTTTCCTTGTGTCTAGTTTTATCCAAATGGGTTTTCTAGACCAAGGTTTTTAATGAAGCTTGTCAATACACACTCTACATCTGTCTCATTGACAACTCGTTTAGAAAGGGAAAGGGAATACTATTTTCGACTAAGGCTTTAAGTGGACTTATTTTAGTCTTTTGTTTTAATTTTTGGGCATTTGTACTTTAAGCACACTAATTACAATGGCCCATTTCGTGGCTGGGTGTCTTATAAGTACTAAGAAACCTAGTTCTTTTCATTTTATCAAACATTTTAATCAAAAACCCCCTTTTCAAACTTGTTTGATCTCTGAGGAGTAAAATCCTCAAACTTGTTATCTATTTGGTGTGTTATATCCGATTGGTTTACAAGATTGAAGATCAAGAGCTTTCTCACCACTCTTGATACTTCAATTCAATCCACGATTCTGTCAGATTGTCTGTTCATCTTCGCATTCGTATCTTCATCATCACTCGTCGGAATTCGCGCAAAACTAATCACAAGACTCCTCGACTCTTCATTTATCC
>JAKUCM010007862.1:0-33931 GCA_023374145.1 Lepidium sativum
AGTTTAGACATAGGCAGACCAAACACTTAGATAATTAAGATTCCTTTATTTACTTAGTTCGTTTTCGAGTTATGACAGTTTGATAAGCAAAAAATCATGCATAAACTGATAAAATGGGGTTCTAGTACAACAAAGTTTTTAAGAATGTTAAATAAATGTATCTAGACCCAGTTTATCCCAACTTTATTCCATCTTTCCTCCATCCCGCCTTGATCTCGTTCCTACTTAGCAATTTTCACGGACATTAGGTAAATCATCACCTACAATCACACAAATTGGGTATGCAATTGAATTGCTTAGTGAATATGCCATTCTGTCCCACTAGGCCAAACCAGAAACGCATCAAAAAACAAAACAATCAAGTCAAAGAACAAGCAGTATTCATGCACATATTTTGATATGATATGCTGCCTTAATCACTCGGATTCACCCAAATAAACACAAGCAACAATCATGAACGAATACAGCAATCAATCAGTCAGAATATACATATAGCAAGAAATCCTAACATGTCTAAGACTTAATCCCTCTATTGTCCAAAACACACCCAAATCAACCACAATGGCCCCAAAAATTCACTTTTGCCTTAGCTTTTTCTGACACCTCTTGACGCGAATTAGCTTAGTTACACCGACTTTCTCTCGAACACTCTTGATTTGTCATTTCTCTTGCTCGAAATAGGTCGAAATTACCTTAGATTCCTTCGCAAAACTTTCCCGCCCTTTACTTAGAGGTTTCGTGAAAAATAAGTGGCAACAACGACTTTTAACATGTATTTATAGGGTTTTGGGTGCGAAAACCCTAACCCTAATTCGCCCTTGATGGACCGGGTTCAGGCCTACTTAAATTAAACCAAGTCCAATCCGCGGTACAATCTTTCCGAACCGCCCCTGACTAGCCCTGACCATTCCCCACTCTATCCGTTGGGACACTATCATTCCATGTCCAAACATGGACAACACTTGTCCGGATGCTGACCCTTGTTCGAAGATCATCTTGCATGTCCGAACCACGACGGTCCTAGTCGGAACGACAGTTATGGTCGGGACGACCGTTCTGGTAGGAACGACCGACTTATCTGAAACCGATAAGCATGTTCGGATACGACCACCTTGTCCGAATACGAGTTTCCCCAATCCAACCAGATTTTTCCCGACCCAACTCCCATTTCCCTCGGACCCATTAGAATCATCTGAAGGGTCCGCGAGACACGGGCGTTACAAGTATCCCCAACTTCAAAGGATTCGTCATCGAATCTAGGCTTTGGATAGTCCAACCTTATGCTTCTCAAATAACTTAGGAAAACTCTTTTTCATTCTTACTTCCGGTTCCCAAGTGACTTCAACATTCCCATTGTAGTTCCATTCAACCTGCACCATTCTGGTTTTCTTCATTTGGTCTGCCTTGACCTTCTTGTCTAAGATCCGGACTGGAATTCCTTCAACAGTCAGGTTTTCCCGTAGATTCCTTGGGGGTTTGACCATAACTGGTTTCCCATTGTCTAAGCACTTCTTTAACATTGAAACATGGAAGACGTTTTCAAACGCATCCAGTTCCACACGCAATGCCAACTTATAGGCCACTTTCCTAATCATTTCTAGAATTTTATAAGGTCCCATATACCTTGGCATTAGCTTAGTTGATCGTACCGAACACTCTTTACCCTTATATGTGACTGTCTTAAGGTAGACCAAATCACCAACTACAAACTCAAGTTATTTCCTTCTCTTGTGCGCATAGCTCTTTTGTCTATCCAAACACTCGAGGAGTTCTCAACGTTTCTGTTGTAACCTCTATAAAATCGCGCCCATAGATGCTTCACTCCCCCACATGAGTTTAACACAGAGGGGTTCGACAAGGTCATCCATATAGTGCCTTATACGGAGATTATACCAATGCTTGCATGACAATTATTGTTATATGCGAAGTCGGCTAAAGGTAAGTGCACTTCCCATTTACCGCCCCAATCCAACACACTTGCCCGCAACAACTCCTCGAGTGTTTGGATGGTACGTTCTAATTGACCGTTTGTTTGTGGATGATAGGTTGTACTAGTATGGACTCTAGTCCCCAATTTAGCCTTAAACACCTTCCAAAACACTAAGAACTTAGCATCCCGATCTGATACGATGCTTACCGATGCCCTATGCAACCGAACTATCTCCCTACATAAATCTCGACCAACTTCTTAGCCCTGTCCGTCCTATTGACTGCAATGAAGTTAGCCAACTTGGTTAGTCAATCCACTATTACCCATATTGCATCCCTTTTATCACAAATGGGCAATCCTATGATGAAATCCATCGTTATCATATCCCATTTCCATTCTAGGATTGGTAGGCTCTGCAGTAACCTACTAGGAACTTGGTGTTTTTCTTAACCAATTGGCAAGTAGGGCATTCCGATATTCATTTAGCCACGTCCCGTTTCATTCCCGTCCAATGATAATATATTTTTAGATCTCGGTACATCTTAGTCGACCCTGGATGGATCGCCAACTTTGAAAAATGTGCTTCCTTAAGTATCTCTTCCCGTAATCCCTGATCGTTTAGAACACACACTCAGTCATTGACCAGAATCGTCCCATTATTCAAAGTTTGGAATTCAGTATTATCGTTCTTTGCTGCCTTGCTCATAGTCTCATCCTTTTCTTGAGCATTTCGTACTCGACTCAAAAAATGTGTTTGATCCGCTGCGCCTCAGCCAAAGGGTTCTTCTTCCACCATTGATCTGAATCCACGTCTACGCTTTTCCGACTTAGGGCATTCACAACTAAGTTTACTTTACCCGGATGATAGTCTATGTTTAGGTCATAGTCCATTATAAGTTCCATCCATCGCCGTTGACTTAAGTTCAAATCCGTTCGATTGAAGATGTATTTCAAACTCTTATGGTTTGTGAATACTTGGACCATCCCACCTTAAATGTAGGATCGCCATATCTTCAAGGCGAAAACCACTGCAGCCAATTCTAGATCATGAGTGGGGTAATTCACTACATGCTTCCTAAATTATCGTGATGCATATGCAATCACCTTCCAATGTTGCATCAATATGCAACCCAAATTCATTTGTGATGCGTCCGTATACACCACATAAGACTCGCTGGGTTCTGACAAGGCCAAAATTGGAGTATATATTAGCATGCCCTTATGCTTTGAGAAACTCCCTTTGCACTTCTTGGTCCATTTAAAAAGGACATCCTTCCCAATAAGTTGATTCATAGGTTGCTTCGTGCTTGCGAAGCCTATTACAAAATGTCGGTAGTACCCAGCCAACCCAAGGAAACTCCTTATCTCTGATGCATTCAAGGGTCTAGGCCATCCTGAAATTGCTTTGATCTTTTCAGGATCCATGGACAGTCCCTTATCTGGGACCACATGACCCAAAAATCCAATTTCCCATTGCCAAAAGTTGCACTTACTTAGCTTACTAAACAACTTGTGTTCCCTTAGCTTTCCCAAAACCATTCTTAAGTGACCTTGATGCTCTTCCAGAGACTTAGAGTACACCAAAATGTCATCCATGAAGATGATCACGAATTCATCCAAGAATTCTCTGAACACATCGTTCATCAGTTTGATGAAGGCACCCAAATAATTAGTCAACCCAAATGGCATGACTACAAATTCAAAGTGTCCAAACCTTGTCCATAAGGCTAACTTCCAAATGCCAGGCTCCGCGATTGAGATCTGATGATAACTCGGAGCCAAGTCAATCTTCGAGAAACAGGTAGCCCCTTTAAGTTGGTCCAACAATTCGTCTATCCGCGGAAGGGGGTACCTGTTCTTCACTGTTACTCGGTTCAATATGCGGTAGTCAATTCACAACCTGAAAGTGCAATCTTTCTTCTTGAAGAAGAGCACTGGTGCGTTCCAAGGTGAACTACTTGGCCGAATGAATCTCTTACCTGTCAATTCACTAAGTTATATTTTTAACTCGGCCATCTCCGCAGGCGCCATCCAATAAGGTGATTTAGAGATTGGAGATGTCCCATGTTCTAACTTGATCATGAAAGGATCAGATCAAGATGGTGGTAAACCATTCATTGTCTCGAACACATTCTCGAACTCATTCACCACCAGAATATCCTTAAGTTCTGTGTCCTTTCCAATTTCGACAGCTGTGATCGTAGCTAAGTATGCTTCACATCCTTGCTCGACCATCTGTTTTGCTTGGATAGCCGAAATGATCAAATTTTCTGAGGTGGGTCGGATTCCTTGATAAACCAATTGATTCCCACCAATTTCGGCAGTTGTGATGGCAATCTAAGTGTACCGTGTTCATTCCGAGCCAACCCGTTCTCAAGATCACGTCATAAGACTTCACTTGGCAGATCACAAGATCAGCTGGTATATTCACTCACTCTATGAACATTGGGACGTCCCAAACATTTCCGATAATATCCATCACTTTCCCATCAGCGGCTTGGACTAATCCATTACCTTCCACAGGTTCTTTCGGGAATCGTTCAGTGCCTATCATCCATGGGTGCACAAAACAATGTGTTGCCCTGGAATCAAACAATACATGGATTACTACACCTCCCATATTCACAGTTCCTACACATTCGTCTAGTACGCTAAGGACCCTAAAACACGCAACAGACAAGTAAGTTCACCAAGAAAATGCTAAGGTAAAAGGGAGAATACTCATCGGTGATTGAGCGTGCAGTGTTTTGATCTGATGGATCTGCAACCATCGAATAAGCCCTTGGCATCAACGCTTGCCTCTTAGGTGGCGGTGGCAATAGTGGTGGTGCTTCACTTACCCGTTTCCCAGAAGACTGCGCCAGCTTTGGACAATCCGTCCTGATGTGCCCGGATTCACCGTAATTGTAGCACACCCTTGCGTTACTAGCTCGAACTTCTTTGCCCCCTAAGTCCTCTTTTGGGCAATCCCAAATCTTATGGTCCGTACTACCACATCGGAAGCACACACCGAAGCAACTCTACATGTCCCAGAATGCTCATTCCCGAAAACCTTGCACGTACTGCGGGCAATAACTGGCTTCATCGACCCATTTCCCTCCACCTTCTTAAACTTGGGTCTAGAAGCACTCCCGAATTGGATTTGCGATACAGTCTAGACTCGCTTCCTTTCCCCCATTAACTTAGCTTCTTCAAGTCTGCTCTCCCATTGTCATGTCTTTTCCACCAACTCGGCAGCCAAATTGTAGTTTTGGACTTGACAAACGTTTTGGAGCTCAGTCCACAGTCTGCGCATGAAACGACGAACCTGGATTTTTTCATCGTCCAACTTGCAACCTGCATATCGCCTAAGACTGTTAAAAGTAGTCTCACACTCCCTTACAAACATAGATCCTTGGTAAAGGTTCAGAAAGGCTCCCTTTAGCCGATCGAACACTTCCCGTGGGAAGCACTTTTCCCGAAACTCTTTACTTAAGGTTTCCCAACTACAACTCAGATTAGCCATTCGACCCGAGACTCCTTACCACTAATTATGTGTATCTCGTTCCTAGTAGTGGACCTCAATGTCACGTTTAAACTCTTCCAAGCAACGGATAGAGTTAAAGTTACTCTCGAGTCGACTCCTCCACTCATCCGCCTCGATTGGCTTGACACCTCCAGTGAAGAACTTAATGCCCAACTTTTGCATATGATCCATCATCTTCAAGTATGATGGAGTGACCACAAATTGTGCCTCTTCGACCACATTCTCCACCGATACTTGAATCACCCGCGGTGGCACTATTGCAGCAGGAACTACAACAAGCATTCTCTCCAAGACTTGGGTCAACAAGAAAAATACTTCACTCATCCCAACTGGATTTGCGGTACCAGAAGTCGCGTTGGGAGGCTGCTGGGAACTAGACGCCCTTGGCGCACTTTTCGCGACATTGATTATCCACACTTTGGACATCCTCTTCCTTAGACCTTTCCACCACACCTCGGTAAGTCACCTCATTCCTTACATTTTGCCTTCTTGTTCGGTTACTTTTAGCCATCTATAGTGCTGGATTACTAAGTTAGTCCCTTTTACCCACTTAGTTAAATTCATACATACAATACTACATATCAGTATTACCGCGAGACCTTGACGTAGGGAGGATGGATTTCCAATCATCTAACCCATTTATGCAATACACGACTATCCTATAACCAAACCGCGTTCTGATATCAACTTATAGCCCCTTAACTCGAGATGCCTACATCCGGATTCGATTCAGTTTGATCATGGGCAGATTAAACACTTAGCTAATTTAGATTCCTTTATTTACTTAGTCCGTTTTTGGGTTATGATAGTTTGATGAGCCTAACATCATGCATAAACTGATCAAATGGGGTTTTAGTAAAAAAAAGTTTGCAAGAATGTTAAATAAATGTATCTAGACCCAGTTTGTCCCAGCCTTATTCCATCTTTCCTCCATTCCGCCTTAATCTCGCTCCTACTTAGCCACTTCCACAGACATTGGGTAAATCATCACCTACAATCATGTAGATTGGGTAAGCAATTGAATTGCTTAGTGAGTTGGCCATTCCGTCCCACTATAGGCCAAACCAGAAATGCATTAAAAAAAACAAAGCAATCAAGTCAGAGAACAAACAATATTCATACACAGAGCTCAATCTGAATTGCTGCCTTGGTCACTCGGATTCACCCAAATCAACACAATCAACAATCATGAACGAATACAGTAATCAGTCGGTCAGAATATACAGACAGCATGCAATACTAACCCGTCTAAGACTTAATCCCTCTATTGCCCGAAACGCACCCATATCAACCACAACGGTCCTAAAAATTCACCTTTGCCTTAGTTTTTTCTGATACCTCTTGACGCAAATTCAGCCTGGTTACACCGATCTTGTCTCGAACACTCTTGATTCGTCCTTTACAGTGAACACTCTTTACGGTGAAGACACCAATAAAAATGAGGACCACGAATGAGAACTCAAACCAACTCACCTACAATTACTTAAGAACTAGTTAGTTCCGAGAGCAAGCATAACCATTTCGGTTCTTAGTAGGTATTCACACCAATTTTCTTGTATTAATCTGTTAAAATCTAATAGAAAAACTATTTGATTCTTGATTGTTTGTTTACGCATGAACACATGTATAACAACATAATTAAGGTCAAAGTCGAAAAATGCAATAATAGAATAGATTAACAAAACTAGACTTCCGACTTAAGCAAAATTCCAAAAGATCAGATTGTATCGTAAGCCTTCAGATGCTTATACTATTCTTATCTGGTGAGTTTGGATTGAAATCTGGCTATCTTTTTTTTTTTTTTTTTTTTTTCGATGTTGCTTAACAGTTCCACATTGGATAAATTGGAGGTTGAAGCTATCTCTTGATTCTTCTCTGCATTGGTCTTGTTTGTTTTTAATTCTTTACCTTAAGCAATACCTAATGCAAATCATTTTGAACTGAGTTAAGATGACATGAAAAGTCATGATGGATTGGAGTGCTTATTCAAAGCATAGGGCTTAGGTTAAGTAATTGGTGATGAACCATTGGGTACCCAAAACCCAGAAAAAAATCAAAGTCCAAAGTCTTATTTCAATTAAAAAAAAATAAGCAGGTTTAAATTGGGTATTACCCATAGCAAATTGGTTTTTTTTCGGGTTACCCAATGGGCTTTCGATTATATGTTTCCTCTATTTTTTTTTTTATTTTTATCTTTTTTTTTTACTTTCTCTCATTTTTTTTACTCTCTCTTTTTTGTACTTTTTTTTTACTTTCCTATTTTATTACTCTATCTCCTGTTCTAACTCTCTTTCATATTTTTTTCTCTCTCATCTTTTTTATTCTCTCTCATCTTTTTACTTTTTTCTTTTTTTACTATCTCTCCTCTTTTTAACTTTTTATTCTCTTTTTACTCTTTCTCCTCTTTTTACTCTCTCTTCTCTTTTTACTCTCTCTCCTTTATTTACTCTCTCTCATATTATTATTCTCTCTCATCTTTTTTATTCCCTCTCCTCTTTTTACTCTCTCTCATCTTTTGTATTCTATCTCCTCTTTTTAACTCTTTATTTTTTTTTACTATTTCTCCTCTTTTTACTTTTTCTCATCTTTTTTATTCTATTTCCTCTTTTTACTCTCTCCTTTTTTATTCTCTCTTTTCTCTTTTAACTCTTTTTACCTTCTCTCCTCTTTTTACTCTCTCTCATATTTTTACTCTCTCTCATATTTTTACTCTCTCTCATATTTTTAGTCTCTCTCATCTTTTTATTCTCTCTCCTCTTTTGACTCTCTTTCCATTTTTTACTCTCTAATTTTTTATTTTCTCTCTTCTTTTTAATTCTTTTTACTTTCAACTCTTTTTTATTTTTTCTCCTATTTTATACACTCTCTTTATTTTTAATATCTCTCATCTTTTTTACTGTATCTCCTCTTTTACTCTCTCGCTTATTCTCTATCTTCTCTTTTTACTATATCTCCTCTATTTTTACTCTCTCTCCTTTTTTTACTCTCTCTCCTCTTTTTACTCTCTCATCTTTTGACTATGTCTCATATTTTTTACTCTCTCTCTTTTCAGTTTCTAATATTTTGAACTATCTATACTATTGTAATTCTTTCTCTTTTATATGTGGGTACCCATATAAAACTCATATATTACTGGGTTTTTTTCTAGATAGTCTTAATAAGACTTTAAGTCTTATTGGATTTTTTTATTTTGGGTTTTTTCTGGACGGGTTTATTTTGGGTTTGGGTCGGGCCGGGTTTTTTTACCCAAAATCACATCCCTAGTGATGGTGCATGCCAAGGCTCTCAGATGCTTCATTGTCGTCATACTCCATTGACATTGGATGGAATAAATATTCGACCGGTAGAGGGAGATACAGACGCTGCCTGATGTTGTGCACAATTTTGTGGCAGTTGAAGCAAAGTTTCATGATTTTGTTGTAATATAATCTTACATGGATCATGTTACCAGTCTACAAGTGAATCTGTCGGTAGAATCTCAGTCGACCACCAATTTTGATCTTAACTTTTGCTCAAACGAAGAAGGAACGTTTGACAGAGGCATCTTGTATGTCGACCTCCGTAACCCCTCCAAGCGAGTTGGCTATCATTGTAGTCGAAATATTTGATATGTATTGTAAAGGAACTTTCCTGAGTTGTAGCTTTACTTAAGAAGTTGTCTGAAGGGTGATTTCCCATCTTTGCATTGTCACAAACCAGTTGTTGTAGGTCATTGGTTGACTTCGTAGCACCGAGGTTAAAACAATCTTAGAAGAAAACAAGAATTGAACAACTAATGTTAAAAAAATGTTAGATGCTAGACAAGCGATGTCTTTCTGCTTACCACATAAAGAACCTTTTAGGTGGTTACACAGTTTTTATATAAATTATATTGTATATATGATAAATCAATTATATATAGTATTAATATAAGGAAACATATGAATATCATCATTTAGAAGTATTAATATATAAATTATGTTAAACTCATAAAAAACATTGTTGTCTGAATATTTATTTTTATTTTCTTCTGACCGTCTAAACCTTCTAATACCGTTAAAACCGCATGATCACCATTTTAATTGTTTAAGTATAGTGACTGCATAATCCATCTGATTACTAAAATTGAGTTAGATAGTCCCTACCTAGCGATTAGGCAGCTCAGACCTAATCCGATTTTTCGGATTTAGGGTATACTTGCTTCAACTATTCCGTAATTTGCATATAAAACTTTCTTTGCTTAGATTATGTTGTCTACTTGCGTTTTGACATCTTATATCCATCTGACATATATAAGAAAGTCTTCTCCATATATTTTTGGCATTGAAAGGCTTTCTACTAGTTTAATCCATATCTTACCATTCATAAGAAGTATTCTCCATATCATACCTAACGTTTTTGGAAAAGAAATGATACAAGTGTTTGATGCTACATATTTCACATAAACTAAAAGTAAAGCGAACCAAACTCGAAGCCAGTAATAAGTAAAGTAGACCAAACTTAGTTTTAGTTTTACGCTTACCAAATGAATTGGATTGACCAATAATTGAAAAAAACGACGGAATCAGGACAAAAGTGTCTACTCAACTTTCGGTATGGTGGTAGTGGTAGTAGAATAGAGAATAAGATTCAATCACACCATCATTTTTACGAATAGTTGCAAGATGGAATCATATTAAACACTACTTTAAATTATCACTACACTATAGGTACGTGGATTGTGTATATAAATACAGAGATCACCTGAAAGATTTCAATCACATCCACACCAAAGCAACCCAACACAAGAATAATGCTTGATAAACTTGTCAGAGGGACTGCTGCGTTGGGACAAGGCCACAGCGATTTCCGCGGTGGTGGCTGTGGTTTCGAGGAGCGCAAGGAGTTCGTGTCTCATGTGGAGACTGAAGGAGGCTTCTATGACCGTCAAGACCACTTTGATCACCGCATGAAGCCGGCCAAGCATGGCCGTCCACATATGAGTCACATGACGTCTTGCGATGAAGACTCAGAGGTGGAGGAGTACTTTGAGACCCGTACTCACCACTCTAGCAACAACAACTACCACCACCAGCCACCTCCTTTGAACTTCATGCCCCCCACCTCCCATGGCTCCGCTTAATCACAATGTAAGTTATAAGAAAAGACAGCATATATTGAAGTCTTGAACTTTATGCTAAAATATTATTAAGGACTCTACTAATTCTGGTTTATATAAGCATAAATCCCCATAAATTAATACACAAATTTAGATTCGAGAGTCATGGGAAAGTGCACGCATTAACTGTTACACATTGGAAAAAAAAAGAAAATTCTACTCTACTATATATAAGATAAGATATGTACATCTCTATATTGAGTTGGAACCTCATAATCTAACAAGGACCTCGGAATTTTGAAGCTTATTTTTGGGAAAAGAGAACTTCGAGTATATTACCACAAATACAAAAGAACACCACAAGCTTTAACATTATATGCGTTAAACCGGCTCTATAACTTATTTGGTTAATGATCATTGGCAGGGGCAGCATGGAGGTGCATACCAAGGTAGTCATGGGATAAAGCACCACGGTGGCCACGGAATGGAGCACCACGGTGGCCACGGGATGCAGCAACACGGAAGCCATGGGATGCAGCAATATGGTAGCCATGGGATGAAGCACCAAGGTGGCTACGAGATGCAGCACCACGGCAGCCATGGGATGAATCACCATAGCGGCCACGAGATGCAGCACCAAGGAAGCCACGGGATGAAGCACCAGGGTGGCTACGAGATGCAGCACCATGGCGGTCACGGGATGCAGCACCACGGTGGCCACGGGATGCAGAACCATGGCAGTCACGGGATGCAGCACCACAGCGGCCATATGTCTCCCCTTGGCCATGGCGGCCATATGTCTCCCCCTGGACACGGCTCCGGCCAAACAGTAGTTGTGAAGACCACGGAGAACTGGAAGGTCGACAAGATGGGCAATGGCGGGTGGGGAAGTAAGGGTCTCTAAACCCCAACTAAAGACTGCCGGTTCAAAATAAGTAAAAGTAAGAATTATCCTAAACAATAAGTTTATAATTTGTAAGATGCATGTGTGTGACCAAATATGAGAGTACTTCAAAACAAAGAGTGCTTTTGGTTTACGACCTTATGATTACTAAGGAATGTTGTTGTTTCTGCTTATGTTAAATAAAAAGTTATTTACGTATATACTGTCAGGTTAAGGTTAATGCTCCATGCATGTGAATTAATGATTAATTGCACTTGCACAATGATTGATTTCATAAGTAAGAATATGGTGCACAAAAACCCTAATGATTCTATACCCTGAAATAGTACACGATAAAAATGAAGTTCATCATGAAAATCGTGTTTTAAATTAAAGATTGAGAGTATAAAATGCATTTTATTTTATATAACAAATCTCAAAACTAAAAGTTGATAACATGTTTTCTAGGCTTCTAGCTCTATCGATCAATGTTGAACAAAACAGAATAAGTGAACCTCAAATCTAAGCATCTTATCCGTAAAAGAGTATGGAAACTTTAAATCAAACCATAGAAATGTTTTTAAAAAATAGACAAAAAAACGCCTGAATTCTGAAAGCTCTTATTTCACCATCGTATATTTGTAATGATACCTAAATTTATAATTTTAAGTATAAATACTCACTAGTATATGAAGTTACAGTTATTTATTGCTTTTGCTCACTTCTATAACTCTAATATAAGTTTTACAAATCATGCTCTTAATGAATAAAATATATAGTACAAAGTTACTTACCATAATCATATGTAACAACAATATGTAACGTCAGATTTGTCAATATATATACTTAACGTTAGATTCGTATATAAAATGATCCATGAGAATTCCTCAAGCATATATGATTTCATTGCTTTATCTATCATAATCAAAGAAAGCTATCAAATTGTCTTCTTTTACCTCAAAAAAAAATCTTTTGAAATATGACCTCCAATAAGAAAGATTCGTCAAACTTTGCAAGCATTAGATGCAATTTCCATCATCTCTAATACAGAGACCATTCCACAACAGAAAATGGCCTTAGATTACGACATATCTACACACATCTTATGTCAATGTCTCCATACTAAAGTTGCGGTCAAAACACGCCATTGATCCACTATTAAAGGTATCTAATTTATTCGATCGAATAACCAAACAGTAACTTTCGTTTACCGTTTTCTATTTGTTCACCGGCATCTATACCTTACCAACTATCCTCAAAACCTATTGGCACACCTTTTCAAATCTCCCATACAACTTCTTATGTGGATATTAAACTATAGACTTATACATTAAGAGACATGAGCACTATGTAGTTAACAGTCCAAGAACATTGGCCAAACCTGGAAGAAATAATCTAAAGTAAGAAAAGGTATCAGATTCTGCCTAATCCTTAACACTCTAATCCTTTAACATGCCTTATATATATTGTCCTTTCTAAAGATTTATAATGTATCTCGAGCCACAAAAGGAAAGCAAACAAGACTTTAAATAGAAAATAATGGTACTCGAGACCTTCCTTCACCACAAAACTCACCATCATCATCATCACCATCTCCATCATTATTACAGGAACCCAATGGCTGAGAAATCGACTCCTCAAGTTATGGAGTACGAGGACTTGAATCATGATGTGATGAAGGTATTATCATCACATCATACGAGGAAAGTGAAGAGTGAGAGGAAGGCAAGTGATGAGGATGTTGATAAATAAACAGAGAATTTCATCAATCTATATCATTGGAAGTTCAGTAACTGTATATGGTCTAAGTTTACATGTAATATATGTGATTGTGATTGTGTTTTAAGTTGCCACATCTACTTGTATGATAAAATCGCTGTATGATCATCCAGTTGTTAATATGGATCACATAAGATGAAGGAACTTTTATTAGTTGAAGAAAATAAGAACTTCCGAAACCAACAAATTGGATACAACAGAATCTCAGTTTCTTAAAATAGAAACTATAAAACATTAAAAATTGGTAAAGATGGATCTGCAGAGAGGACATGTGGTGTGATTATTACCAAACCATTTATCAAGACAAGCAGTGTGAAAGAAATGCTTGCAAGACACTAACTCACTCATTTCCTCCTCTCCTTTAAACCTATAAAGACACACACAACACTCCATCTTCCTGCTTTCTATGTTCTCACACAGAGATCCAATCAAGATTCTTCTTCTTCTTCCTCTTCTCCGGATCCTCATATTCTGAGTCGTCCTCCATGTTCCTTGCCTCATTAGTTTCAGATCCCACCACGTGAAGAAGAGATCTTACCCTGTTCTTCAAAAGAGACACTAAAACAACTCTGTTCATCACCAGCGTTGGAACTACTTCTGAAGCTGTTGGGTAATAGGAAAGACACATTCTTCTTTTCTTCTTTTCTCCCAAATAAACTATCTTTCTGAAGTCTGAAAGAGCTTCAAAGACTTAATGTTGATGCTGTTGAAAAGTGATTCAAATTACAATCAATGATTTCAGTTACATGTTTTGCTAGTTTTTATTTCTAATCAATTGGGGGTTTCAGTTTTTACTTTTAATTATAGGACATAATGAGTTCGTGGGTGTAGTGGGTGCTGTTACATTTTTGTTTCTTATAACTTCATGTTGTCTCTTTCATTTTCTATTATCAGAGAATAAAAGATTTTCAGCAAAACTTTCTTTGTGTTCTTTGTTCTTTTCTTACTTTGTTTCTTCTAGTGTTTTGTCTCGTAACAACATTGTGGTATCAGAGCTATGGCAGCCAATGGATCGAATCAGCAATGTACGGTTCCGATATTTAAAGGTGAAAAATATCACCTTTGGAGTCTCAAGATGAAGTCGATGTTCAGATCTCAAGAAAGTTGGGATTTGGTGTAGAATGGATTTGAAGATGCAAATCCTGCGGAACCTGATCACCAGTTACGAGAGAGACGCAAGAAGGATGCAAAGGCGCTGTTTTGGATCCAGATGACTTTGGAGGATGATATCCTATCTCGGATCTCAGCGGTGAATACATCTCACGAAGCCTGGGAAATTTTGAAGCATGAGTACATGGGAGATAAGAAGGCGGTCGCTGTCAAGTTACAAACTCTTCGTCATCAATTTGAAACGCTTTTGATGAAGGAGAATGAGAGGATGCAAGAATATTTGGCGAGAGTTTCCGCTGTTGTCAACCAAATGAAGTCTTATGGTGAATTCTTGTCAAATGAAATTGTTGTGAGTAAAGTTCTTAGCAGCTTAACTCCAAAGTTTGAATATGTGGTACCTGCAATCATGGAGGAAAATGATGAGTATATATACCTTTGACACCATGATGAGCTCGTTGATTGGTCATGAGGATCGTCTTGGAAATAAGACTGAGAAAAGTGAAGCAAAAGCTTTCCAAATGAAGGGAGAGTACTCTGGTCAAAAGAATGACAGCAGTTCTGGAGCTGCAGGTAGAGGACGAGGCAGATCGGGAGGTCGTGGAGACCATGGAAGAGGCAGAGGAAGAGGTTATTATGATAACTCAAGAGGTACCAACAAAAGTGACATTCAATGTCATTATTGCAGGAAGTATGGTCATAAGCAGGCCGACTGTTGGAAAAGGTAGAAAGAAGAAAAGCATGCTAGCTTTGTTGAGCAAGTAGATGAGCAGCCTCGACTTTTTATGGCATTTAAAAGTGAGGAAACATCCAAATCTGTGTGGTATTTGGATAGTGGTTGTTCAAATCACATGACGGGAACCAAATCTTTGTTCAAAGAGTTAGATGAGTCCTACAAGCTTAATGTGAAACTTGGAAATGACAAAGAAGTTCAAGTTGAAGGTAGAGGAGTCGTGGCTATCCAGAATGGTCATGGTAATCTCAAACTCATCTATAATGTGTATTACATTCCCGATCTAGCACATAATTTGCTGAGTGTTGGTCAAATCGTGGAGAACAATTGTTCTGTTTTTTTTATGAGGGTGTATGTATCATCAAGGATAAGAAATCTGGTCTCATGTTGGCAGAGGTGAAGAAGGCATCAAACAATCTATTTCCATTGAAAATGTCTTCTGTTGAAACAAGTGCTTTGGTCGCTAAAGTTTCTGATATTTCGAAGTTGTGGCATTTGCGGTATGGTCATCTACATGAGAATGGGTTAAGAGTGCTCAACCAAAAGGATATGGTCATTGGCTTACCAAAGATTGATGCTCTTAAGTTGTGTGAAGGCTGCATATATGGGAAACAAACTCGCAGGTCGTTTCCAGTAGGAAAAGCAAGGAGAGCAACTCAATGTCTTGAGATTGTTCATGCTGATTTATGTGGTCCGATGCAGACCGCATATCTTGGAGGCAGCAAGTATTTTCTGATGCTGACAGATGATTACAGCAGGATGAGCTGGGTGTATTTTCTTGAATCGAAAGGAGAAGCGTTCGAGATGTTCAAGAAGTTCAAGGCTCTTGTGGAGAAACAAAGTGAGCAGCAAGTTAAGGTGTTACGAACTGACAGAGGAGGAGAGTTTACATCTACTGAGTTCAATCAATTATGTGAGAAAGAAGGGATACACCATGAGCTTACTATAGCTTACACACCGGAGCAAAATGGTGTAGCGGAAAGGAAGAACAGAACTGTAGTGGAGATGGCTAGAAGCATGTTAAAACAAAAGAATCTACCTAATCAGTTTTGGGCAGAAAGTGTGAGGACAGCAGTGTACTTGTTGAACATATCTCCTACAAGAGCAGTCTTAAACAAAACACAATATGAAGTTTGGTGTAGCAGGAAACCTGGGGTGAGTCATTTAAGAGTTTTTGGCAGTGTTTGCTACTCTCTTATAGATGTTCATAACAGGAAGAAGCTTGATGAAAAATCTGAGAAATGCATTTTTCTTGGATATTGTTCACAATCTAAAGGTTATAGATTGTACAATCATGTGAGTGGGAAGATTGTTGAGAGCAGAAATGTTACCTTTGATGAGGAAGCGGTTTGGACTTGGCGTGAAGGTGGAAATGGTGAGCTTGTTGAAATTTCCGTTGACAACATTGATGAACAAGAAGAGAGTCAAAATCCAGCACACTCTGTAGCTAATACACAAGCAAGCTCAGCGCCTAGCTCACCTATAGTTAATGGGGCAAGTGATGGAGAAGGAAATTCAAGCACAAGTCCACCTCAAAAATTCAGATCACAGCAAGAAATTTATGAGGAACAACATGCATTTTTTAGTGCTGATCCAGTGACAGTTAATGAAGTAGAAAAGAATGAAGAATGGCGAAAAGCGATGGAAGAGGAGATCGCTTCTATAGAGAAGAATCAAACATGGCAGCTGATTGAGCTTCCTAGTGATAAACATTCTATTGGTGTGAAGTGGGTGTTTAAAACTAAGTATCATGTAGATGGAAACATTCAAAAGTATAAGGCAAGGCTGGTGGTTAAGGGGTATGCACAAGAATATGGAGTGGATTATGAAGATACTTTCACTCCGGTAGCAAGGTTTGACACTGTAAGAATTCTTCTTGCCTTAGGAGCTTATATGTGTTGGCCAATATACCAGTTTGATGTTAAGTCAGCTTTCTTGAATGGTGAGCTACTTGAAGAGGTTTATGTTGATCAGCCTGAAGGTTTTGTAGTTTATGGCAAAGAAGGTTTCGTCTACAGGTTGTATAAGGCTCTTTATGGGCTTAAACAAGCTCACAGAGCTTGGTACAACAAGATTGATTTTTTCTTTGCAGATTCTGGCTTTGAAAGAAGCAAAAGTGAGCCTACTCTCTACATAAAGAAGCAAGGTGAAGGAGATATCCTTGTTGTGTGTTTATATGTAGATGATATGATTTACATGGGTTCTAGTGCTTCACTTATTGCTAAGTTCAAAGCTAGTATGATGGAGAAGTTTGAGATGACAGATCTTGGGTTGTTGTATTTTTTCCTTGGTCTTGAGGTTAAGCAAGTGGAAGATGGGATTTTTGTGTCTCAACATAAGTATGCTTGTGACTTGCTTAAAAGGTTTGACATGACATGTTGCAATGCTGTAGAAATTCCTATGAATGTCAATGAGAAGCTGCAAATGGACGATGAAACAATGAGTGCAGATGCAACAAAATTCAGGAGTTTAGTTGGAGGTCTTATCTATCTAACTCACACAAGACCAGATATTTGTTTTGCTGTGAGTGCAATTTCTAGGTTCATGCACAATCCGACCAAACATCATTTTGGAGCAGCAAAGAGGTTGTTGAGATATATTGCAGGAACAGCAGACTATGGCTTATGGTACAACTCAGTTTCAGAATTTGAATTAGTTGGATTCACAGACAGCGATTGGGCAGGCTGTGTGGAAGATAGAAAAAATACCTCAGGACATGTTTTCAATCTAGGTTCTGGAGCAGTTTGTTGGAGTTCAAAGAAGCAGAGAGTGACAGCTTTATCATCATCGGAAGCTGAGTATACATCAGCTACTGCAGCAGCATGTCAGGCAGTTTGGCTAAGAAGAATTTTGGAAGACATCAAGCAAGAACAAGTGAAGGCAACAACAATTTTCTGTGACAACAAGGCAACTATAGCAATGACCAAGAATCCAGCATATCATGGAAGAACAAAGCATATATCCATCAAGGTCCACTTCATCAGAGACTTGGTTAGTGAAGGGTCAATTGTTTTGGAGCATTGCAACACAAACGAGCAGAGTGCAGATGTTCTTACAAAAGCATTATCGAAGAACAAGTTTGACTACTTCAGAAGTAAGCTTGGAGTGTGCAAGTTTGAATCAAGGGAGAGTGTTGAAAAGTGATTCAAATTACAATCAATGATTTCAGTTACATGTTTTGCTAGTTTTTATTTCTAATCAATTGGGGGTTTCAGTTTTTACTTTTAATTATAGGACATAATGAGTTCATGGGTGTAGTGGGTGCTGTTACATTTTTGTTTCTTATAAACTTCATGTTGTCTCTTTCATTTTCTATTATCAGAGAATAAAAGATTTTCAGCAAAAGTTTCTTTGTGTTCTTTGTTCTTTTCTTACTTTGTTTCTTCTAGTGTTTTGTCTCGTAACAACAGACGCAGCCACTAATGTCTAATCTTCTGGATATTTAACTTAACTCTTGGTATAAACGCGTGGCATGGCGCGTAAGGTTTAAGAGCAACTCATGATTGTGACTGTATGAAGAAATCACTGACACGTAGAGAACACTTAGTAAAACTGAATCTGTCAGTAAGTGGCTACTAAGAACTCTCCTTTAACGGTGGTTGCTGTTGAATTGGAGGAACCTATAACTTCTATAGATTTGAAATAACCCTTCTCTGCGTTGGTCATTCTACTCTGGAACATAGTCCATTCCTTTTTGCATCTATCCCTCACCTGCAAAACCACAGAAAAAGACATTGAAGTCAGATGTTGCACAAGTTTAGCGTCTTCCTCGCAACACACACATACACTCAGAGAGAGAGAGAAAAAAAGCTTCGTTACCCCTTGCCATGGCGCTTTACCGTCTGTCGACTCACCCTACATCAAGTAAAAAAGAATCAGAACTGTAAGCGTATTTATTCTTTGAATAAGAAGAGTAAGAAAAATGGGACATAGAGAGAATTTTATGGGGGTTTACTTGGCTTCCGAGGAAAGGAAGAGATTGATGAACGACCCACTGGGAATCTACTACTCCTATCTTCTCATGTGCAGGCTGCAATTTGGTGCAAAAGATATGGAACTTCGTTATACAACAAAATTAAACCATGTAACTCTGTCTTCTGCGTGACAAACAACGAACTGCAAGTATCCTTTTCTTACCTCAGCACATCTTCTGAGTGCAAAGTCAAGGCCCCAGCCGTGAACCAAATAACTCTGTCAACAGTTTAGGCAACACATATACATAAGACTGACAAGAAAAGAGATTTCAAGAAGGAGAGGGAAATGAATGAAGATTGAACAAACAGTTGATGTAGTAAGGAACCTGGATCATGTGCCACACACATTGATAGGAGCCTCAGTGGTGAGGTCTCGGATATGAATTCAACGGCTCGACCTTGGTGAGTCCAAATCGATGAATATTAGTTTTTGGCGGAATTGCGTGAATGAGAACCACAAAGGAGGGTGATTATTCCTCTGATAATCTCGGATCTGTCAAGTTGAAATCCTAACAAGTTTGACTCGTCTCTTGTTCTTGAATCCTTAAAAGAAAGAGAAGGCGGCTAAGTATTCTAACAAAGAGAAGTTCATCATTCAAGTGTTTCAAATCTTTCAAGTCTGAAAAATACAAAGGAAGGCTTGAGCTTATATAGGCTCAATACTACAACGGTAATATGCTTAAAATAGGAAGGAAATATCAAATAATTAAGTGTCCAACGAACAAGTGATGATGGTCGTCGATCTTAGAGCTGTTGGAGAAGATTTGATGATCGCTCAGATATGGAAAGTCTTCAATGGGGAGGATTTGCGTAATCCTGTGCGTTTTGGAGCATGGGAAGACTCTGCTGGATGCTTCTGATTGTCTTAAAGTGTCTCATGGTCGCCACACATAAGTCTGCAAGCTCTTAAGGGAAGTGGCTCCCGGACTTTCTTTAAACAGAGTCGGTTCAGACCTTCTTATGGTAAAGCGGGTATCTGGAGGATCCCTCGGGGGTTTGATGCATTCTTGGTCATGTTGGATCACTGAAAGGCCCCAGAATAACCTCCAAGTGGTCCGGAATGAAGGACGCTCCTGAGATGGGCTATATTGCTCGAAAGTTAATGTTGTCGTGCATAAGGTCCTAGTGCAGAAGGTCCAACTTGTACAATACATAAGTATCGGCTCCAAGCTTCGATTAGGCTGATTAAACCTCGAATAGTTAGAAAATTGAGTCAGTAATCCATAGAAATAAACTTCATGTACTAATTCTCTTGGTAACGTCTGGAGCCTCTTGATAAGTGAGCGTATGTCTTCCTGATTCTATGGGGAAGGTTGTTGACGTAAACTTCTTGCTTGCTGCTCCGGTTCTTAAGTGCTGGGTGAGTCATTGAGTTTAGACAGCTGAAACATATCTAATAAGCTTGTATCCCCTTTATCTTTGACATGTTTCCCAAGGAAGGTTGTCCCCCCTTTATCTTTGGTGTATTTAGCGCGAAACTCGACAACCGAGTTTAAGCCTTGTCTTGCAGTCGATGGTCTTAGAATTATACCATCGAGGATCCTATTATTCTCTCCTTCTTTAAAGGGTTTTTTCCTCAAAACCAAATCACCTGCACCGAGAGATAGCAAGTTATGTTTCATTCGGTTTTGAGAGTCTAGGACCTTACCTCGATTATGACTTGTGGGGAACGTGGTGTTGGGTCTGGTGGATTTTCCTTGAGGGATATATGGGATATCATGCAGTTCACCTCCTCATTTGACAGCTTGAGTGGAATTGGGTCTATAGCTGCATTGAAATGAACCAAATTTCCTTTCTGGTTTTGCATCATTGGTACGTATGTATTCTTCTTTGGTAATCACTTGTTTGTGGCTATCTGGTGGTTCCTTTTTGATTAGCAAAGTTGGTATGATGCTCTTTAACTCCTTCGTGAATCTTATACTTGTCTCAACATCCTTCGACAAAGGAAAACGCATTATACTAGAATTGGAAGGTATACAATCTGAATTGTCTAAATTATTAGTTGGCTTATGTGAATCCTTTTTCAGTTATATTGCTAGGATTTTAGTCTCTTGCCTAACTTGACATTTTACAGCCAAGTGACCTTTCTTATGACACCTATAACAAACCACATCTTTCAAATTTTAAGGTTTGAAGGACTTACCTTTCTCTAGTATAACTTGTAGTTTGTGTGATGGTGTATCTTTTATAGGAATTCTTGTGACAGCCTGGGGCGCTTCTTCTTGTGGTTTTGCTGGTCCGCCATACAGGTTACCGTGAAACTCAAGCCTACTCTCGACTACGAAAGTCTCTGTCTGGTTGTTCGTGTATCCTCGGTTCATGCCTCCACGTTCTTGGTACTTAAAAAAAGATAGGCCGGTGGGAAAAGACATATCAAAACTACTAGGTACCTCAAGTGCTTCCAATGTGTTGGTCCCTGTCATTGTTGGCTAGGGCGGGAAGGTTGACTTCTTTCGGATGTGCGGCTTGGTATGTCGGGTTGAGACCTCATGGTTTTTTCCTCGATCAATGTGGGTGGCAGCTCCTTTTGTACGGCTGTATGGTTGATGTTGGCGGGCTACATTTACATTGGTACATACGTCTGGCGTTCCACGTTCAATGTGTTCTAGTCGCGTATCGAGCTTGGCCAGCTGGGCTTGAATGTGTATGACCATTCTCGTGACGTTGGCTACTACTTTTGGTGTCACCATAGAACTTTGCATAATATCCTTTGTTTTACTCTTGGATGTTGAAATTGGTGGGTACTTCACGACGGGTTGTAAAGTCTTCTTTGAGTAACTTTTTGGACGCAATTGGCGTGTGACATATTGCTCATGAAGAAACCCTTTGAGATTGCCCCAAGTGTACTTCGGTTCTCGGATATAAATTCAACTGCTCGACCTTGGTGAGTCCAAACCGATGAATACTAGTTTTTGGCCAAATTGTGTGAATGAGAACCACAAAGGAGGGTGATTATTCCTCTGATAATCTCGGATTTGTCAAGTTAGAATCCTCACAAGCTTGATTCGTCTCTCGTTCTTGAATCCTCAAAAGAAAGAGAAGGCGGCTAAGTATTCTAACAAAGAGAAGTTCATCATTCAAGTGTTTCAAGTCTCTCAAGTACGAAAAATATAAAGGAATACTTGTGCTAATATAGGCTCAATACTAAAACGGTAATATGCTTAAAATAGGAAGGAAATATCACATAATTAACTGTCTAACAGACAAGTGATGAGGGTCGTGGATCGTAGAGCTGTTGGAGAAGATTTGATAGTCGGTCGGATATGGAAAGTCTTCAATGGGGAGGATTTGCCTAATCCCGTGCGTTTTGGAGCATGGGAAGACTCTCCTGGATGCTTCTGATTGTCTTAAAGTGTCTCATGGTCGCCACACATAAGTCTGCATGCTCTTAACGGAAGTGGCTCCCAGGCTTTCTTTAAACAGAGTCGGTTCAGAGCTTCTTATTGTAAAGCAGGTATCTGGAGGATCCCTCGGGAGTTTGATGCATTCTTGGTCATGTTGGATCACTGAAAGGCCCCAGAATAACCTCCAAGTTGTCCAGAGTGAAGGACGCTCATGAGCTGGGCTATGTTGCTCGAAATTTGACGTTTTCGCGAATAAGGCCTTAGCGCAGAATGTCCAACTTGTAAAATACTTAACTATCAGTTCCAAGCTTCGATTAGGCTTATTGAACCTCGAGTAGTTAGCTAATTGAGTCAGAAATCCATAGAAATAAACGTCATGTTCTAATTCTCTTGGTAGCATCTGGAGACCCTTGATAAGTTAGCCTATGTCTTCCTAATCCTCTAGGGAAGGTTGTTAACGTGAACTCCTTGCTTGCTGCTCCGGTTCTTGAGTGCTGGGTGAGTCATTGAGTTTTGACAGCTGAACCATGTCTAATAAGCTTGTCTCCCCTTTATCTTTGACATGTTTCCAAAGGAAGGTTGTCCCCCCTTTATCTTTGGTGTATTTAGCCCGAAACTCGACAACCGAGTTTAAGCCTTGTCTTGCAGTCGATGGTCTTAGAATTCTACCATTGAGGATCCTATTATTCTCTCCTTATTTAAAGGGTTTTTTCCTCAAAACCAAATCACCTGCACCGAGAGAAAGCAAGTTATGTTTCATTCGGCTTTGAGAGTCTAGGACCTTACCTCGATTGTGACTTGTGGGAGAACGCGGTGTTGGGTCTGGTGGATTTTCCTTGAGGGATATATGAGATATCATGCAGTTCACCTCCTCATTTGACAGCTTGAGTGGAATTGGGTCTATAGCTGCATTGAAATGAACCAAATTTCCTTTCCGGTTTTGCATCATTGGTGCATATGTATTCTTCTTTGGTAATCATTTGTTGGTGGCTATCTGGTGGTTCCTCTTTGATTAGCAAAGTTGGTATGATGCTCTTTGACTCCTACGTGAATCTTATACTTGTCTCAACATCCTTCGACAAAGGAAAACGCATTATACTAGAATTGGAAGGTATAAAATCTGAATTGTCTAAATTATTAGTTGGCTTATGGGAATCCTTTTTCAGTTCTAGTGCTAGGATTTTAGTCTCTTGCCTAACTAGACATTTCACAGCCAAGCCACCTATAACAAACCACATCTTTCAAATTTGAAGGTTTGAAGGACTTACCTTTCTCTAGTATAACTTGTAGTTTGTGTGATGGTGTATCTTTATATGAATTCTTGTGACAGCCTGGGGCACTTCTTCTTGTGGTTTTGCTGGTCTGCCATTCAGGTTACCGTGAAACTCAAGCCTACTCTCGACTACAAAAGTCTCTATCTGGTTGTTCGTGTATCCTCGGTTCATGCCACCACGTTCTTGGTACTTAAATAAAGATAGGCCGGTGGGAAAAGACATATCAAAACTACTAGGTACCTCAAGTGCTTCCAAGGTGTTGGTCGCTGTCATTGTTGGCTGGGGCGGGAAGGTTGACTTCTTTCGGATGTGCGGCTTCGTATGTCGCAATGAGACCTCATGGTTTTTTCCTCGATCAATGTGGGTGGCAGGTCCTTTTGTACGGCTGTATGGTCGATGTTGGCGGGCTACATTTAAATTGGTACATACGTCTGGCGTTCCACGTTCAATGTGTTCTAGTCGCGTATCGAGCTTGGCCAGCTGGGCTTGAATGTGTATGACCATTCTCGTGGCGTTGGCTACTACTTTTGGTGTCACCATAGAACTTTGCAAAATATCCTTTGTTTTACTCTTGGATGTTGAAATTGGTGGGTGCTTCACGACGAATTGTAAAGTCTTCTTTAAGTAACGTTTTGGACGCAATTGGCGTGTGACATATTGCTCATGAAGAAATTCTTTGAGATTGCCCCAAGTGTACTTTGGTTCTCGGATATAAATTCAACTGCTCGACCTTGGTGAGTCCAAACCGATGAATACTAGTTTTAGGCCAAATTGTGTGAATGAGAATCACAAAGGAGGGTGATTATTCCTCTGATAATCTCGGATCTGTCAAGTTAGAATCCTCACAAGCTTGATTCGTCTCTCGTTCTTGAATCCTCAAAAGAAAGAGAAGGCGGCTAAGTATTCTAACAAAGAGAAGTTCATCATTTAAGTGTTTCAAGTCTCTAAGTATGAAAAATATAAAGGAATACTTGAGCTTATATAGGCTCAATACTACAACGGTAATATGCTTAAAATAGGAAGGAAATATCACATAATTAACTGTCTAACAGACAAGTGATGAGGGTCGTCGATCGTAGAGCTGTTAGAGAAGATTTGATGATCGGTAGGATATGGAAAGTCTTCAATGGGGAGGATTCGCCTAATCCTGTGCGTTTTGGAGCATGGGAAGACTCTCCTGGATGCTTCTGATTGTCTTAAAGTGTCTCTTGGTTGCCATACATAAGTTTGCAAGCTCTTAATGGAAGTGGCTCCCATACTTTCTTTAAACAGAGTCGGTTCAGACCTTCTTATTGTAAAGCACGTATCTGGAGGATCCCTCGGGAGTTTGATGCATTCTTGAGCATGTTGGATCACTGAAAGGCCCCAGAATAACCTCCAAGTGGTCCAGAGTGAAGGATGCTCCTGAGCTGGGCTATGTTGCTCGAAATTTGACGTTGTCGCGAATAAGGCCTTAGCGCAGAATGTCCAACTTGTAAAATACTTAACTATCAGTTCCAAGCTTCGATTAGGCTCATTGAACCTCGAGTAGTTAGCTAATTGAGTCAGAAATCCATAGAAATAAACGTCATGTTCTAATTCTCTTGGTAGCGTCTGGAAACCCTTGATAAGTTAGCCTATGTCTTCCTAATCCTCTGGGGAAGGTTGTTGACGTGAACTCCTTGGTTGCTGCTCCAGTTCTTGAGTGCTGAGTGAGTCATTGATTTTTGACAGCTGAAGCATGTCTAATAAGCTTGTCTCCCCTTTATCTTTGACATGTTTCCCAAGGAAGGTTGTCCCCTCTTTATCTTTGGTGTATTTAGCCCGAAACTCGACAACCGAGTTTAAGCCTTGTCTTGCAGTCGATGGTCTTAGAATTCTACCATCGAGGATCCTATTATTCTCTCCTTCTTTAAAGGGTTTTTTCCTCAAAACCAAATCACCTGCACCGAGAGAAAGCAAGTTATGTTTCATTAGGCTTTGAGTGTCTAGGACCTTACCTCGATTGTGACTTGTGGGAGAATGCGGTGTAGGGTCTGGTGGATTTTCCTTGAGGGATATATGGGATATCATGCAGTCCACCTCCTCATTTGACAGCTTGAGTGGAATTGGGTCTATAGCTGCATTGAAATGAACCAAATTTCCTTTCCGGTTTTGCATCATTGGTGCGTATGTATTCTTCTTTGGTAATCACTTGTTGGTGGCTATCTGGTGGTTCCTCTTTGATTAGCAAAGTTGGTATGATGCTCTTTGCCTCCTACGTGAATCTTATACTTCTCTCAACATCCTTCGACAAAGGAAAACGTATTATACTAGAATTGGAAGGTATAAAATCCGAATTGTCTAGATTATTGGTTGGCCTATGTGAATCTATTTTCAGTTCTAGTGCTAGGATTTTAGTCTCTTGCCTAACTAGACATTTCACAGCCAAATGACCTTTCTTGTGACACCTATAACAAACCACTTCTTTCAAATTTGAAGGTTTGAAGGACTTACCTTTCTGTAATATAACTTGTAGTTTGTGTGATGGTATATCTTTCTCACTGCTAGTACTATATGATTCTATTGGGTCATGCACCTAAGCAAATGGAGACAATTCAATAGGGAATGATCATTATAGGAATGATTCATGACTTGACCATAATAATACATGGTTTCGGATGAGAACATGTATTTTGGGCCAGGCCTAAATTAATCCTAATTTAACTAGGAATTAATTAGGTGTTTCGGGCTGTGCCTAATTTAATCCTAAATAAACTAGGAATTAATTAAGTGTTTTGGGCTGGGCCAAAATTAATCCTAGTTCAACTAGGAATTAATTAGGTTAACTTAAACTCCCTATATATATGATATAGGACACGTTTTTGATGAGATAAGAAACCCTAGCCGCTGGTGCACAAGTCAAAATTCTAAGAGAATTGCACAAAAAGTTCTAGCAAACTTCTCTCCTACTTGCGTGTGTGTGGACTATCAATAGAGGTGCTACACTTGGAGCACTTGCTGATCTCATACCTGATCTTATATCCGCTGCACTAACCAAACTTCAGGTATAATCGAGTTCTCTATTTATCAGATTCAATTAAGTTAATACAAGACCTAGGGCTTAGGGTTTTGCTAGATTAGTCAATTGATAATTGTCGAATTGCTTAAAAACCTAACACTGGTATCAGAGCCAGGTTGTATTCTTATTGAAATATGATGTTTACATGCTTGATGGATTGATTAAAAGTTTTTTTTAATTGAATTAGAATTGCATGATTAGGATTTTGATGAAATCGAAAAATCAGAGCTGATTTTTTTCTTGGTGAAATCGAAAATTTAAGCTGGTTGTAATCTTAATGAAATATAATGTTTTCATGCTTGGTTAATTGATTAAAATTTTGCTTTAATTGAATTAGAATTGCATGATTAGGGTTTCATTGAAACCGAAAAATTAGGGTTTTGTTGAAATCGAAAAATCCGAGCTTGTTGTAACCTTAATGAAATCTGATGTTTTCATGCTTGATTGATTAAAAGTTTGTTTTAATTGAATTACAATTGCATGATTAGGGTTTCATTGAAATCAAAAATTAGGGTTTATGGTTTCAGGGTTCTGAAGTGATAAACCGAAATAAAATATAACATAATTTAAAATAGCCCTGAATGATTCTGTTTAATAAAATTAGACCGAATCTGGTTTTTCGCAATCTGTCTAAGAAAATTTATACCATGTTGGAGAAAAACCAGCAGGTGCCAACCGGCACAGGGTGATGGTTAGAAAAATCATAAATAAAATTTTAAAGCCTTTGATTTGATTTCATTGGTTTTTAAAATCCCTTTTTAACCCTTGTGAGTGCATATATGATATACATTCAAGTTAAAGTTTAGTTCCTCAAACAAATATGAAAAAATTGATGTCCTTCCACTTCACGTCAACTGTCAAGACTCGTTTCATCGTATGGTGGGCTAGCTCGGGTTAGGTACCTACTTTGACATGGGTGAGGCAGATGGTAACCGTTACCATATGATTATGAGATTGGTTTACTTGACTGAGCTATCAAGACCGTCTTGAGCTTTGAGACATCAGAGTGATTTTGGCATATGAGATGTCAAATCACGACCGAGAGTTATATATGTGATATAACTAGCAAATAAGTTGCTTACCTAAATAACTAAGGTATGGGCGATGAGCTCAGCTCACTCAGATTTTTCTGAACTATGGATCTCGGGATCATTGTATTCAATCGGGGAACTATTCCTTGAACACAATGAGAGTTTTCTTAAATATGTTAAGATTTCTCAACACTTAAACCATCATAACTAAAACTCCTTACCTCTCTTAATTTCAACTATGGCATATAACAACAACCATAACCACAACTCATTCTCCCTTCGATTTGTCCTTGATAAGGACAAGTTGAATGGGAATAATTTCTTGAGTTGGTACCGTAACCTAAGCATTTTTCTTAGGCAGGAGAAGAAAGACTATGTTTTGGAAAAAGTCTTGCCTCCTAGACCGGCTGCCAATGCCACTGTTGCAGCTAGGAATGCTTGGGATAAGCATTCCAATGATGTGATAGATGTGCAATGCTTGATGCTTGCGACCATGATCTCGTAACTGCAGGTGCAGTACGAGAATGTGGTGTCGCTCATCGAGATCATGACTGGCATGAAGGGAATGTTTCAGGAACATGCACGATATGAGAGATACCAGACGGTGAAATCTCTCATCGAATGCAAACTATCAAAGGATGGTTCGGTGAGTAGTCATGTCATGAAAATGATGGGTTATATTGATAATCTGGCTAAACTAGATTGTCCCCTTGATGTTCCTCATATTTTGTCGGTTTTAAACTCAATATTACGGTTATATTTGGGAAATTCGTCTATGTTTTATTGAGGTTTCAGGTCAAAAACGTTCAGAGTTGGAATCATGTTTAAAGGTGGACTTTGGAGAGGTTTGAAGCATTTTCTGGCATTCTCCACGAAAAGAAAGACTGATCGATCTACCAAGGATTGATCAATCATTGATATGAAAGGATTATGCGCACGTTCTGAAGAGCGACTTGGTTTCTGAGAAGATCGATTCATTATCCAAAAGATCGATCGATCAAAAAGGGATCGATCAATCAAAGCCTTTCGCAGAAACCTAATTTCACGATTTTTAGCTCTTGTTTTGGGCCCTATAAATACTCTTTTCCAATTTTTATTTGAGAGCCGTCTTTGAGTTGAGAGAGAACGAATTTACAGAGTTTTAAGAGTTTGTAAGCTAGGAAGAAGATCTCTTCATACTTGAGAAGAATTTTTGAATCCTCTTTATATTTATTAATGCAATTTTAGTTTCAGTTCATCATGACTTGCCTAATTTGTTGTTCTATGTCTGAGTATATCTTAGATCGGATCTAGGGATTCTAGGGTTTTAGAATTCACTGTCGGGGAACAAATAAGATTGATGAACAGATGATTCTCCTTCTAATACTTGAGTCTAATGCATAGATTAACCTGATCACCTAGGCGATGATTTTAGGTTGTTAACTTTTCATAAGATTGTTAAGAACTAGAACTAGATTAGAAGAGCAATTCATTCACTACCAACGAGAGTGAATGCTAGGTTGGATTGTGGGTAATTGAACCTAAACAATAAAGCCTATCGGTAATCTAAAACCAACAAGAGTTATGACCTTTAGTTTAATAATAGAGGGGTATATTCAACGAGAGTTGGTTTAACTTTATTTATGTTCGAGCCGAGAATAAGATAAGAGTTGTTCCTGAATAGTTTACCTGACAAGAATTCTAAATCCTGAATGAATACCCGACATCCGATTACTTTAGTTATTTGATTACATTCACATTAAAGTTGTTAGAATCCACTTCCTTCATTCGATTGATATAGCTTGCGATTCAATAGAAATTGAGAGTGTAACTTGGTTCTCTGAGGAATTCGACCCCTAAGTATTATTACGTTTGCTGTGCACTTGCAGTAGGATATAGGGTTAAAACTCGTAGTATCACCCCTTAGCCAAGATTTGGCTACGAACATCATACTTCAGTCGCTGCCGTCTTGTTATCATCAGTTCGTATTGAAGTATAATATGAACAGTATGACGAAGACGTTGACTGAGCTGCCTGGAATGCTTAAGACAGCAGAACCGAATGTCAAGAAGGGCGCCCCGCCTGTACTCTTAGTGCAAGAGGGTAAATCGTTTAAGAAACGTGGGAAGGACAAGGGTAAGGGAAAGGGTAAAGCTGACCCAATTGTGAACCACGAGCCGGCCACATCCATACCCAGAACAAGACCCGACCCATCTAAAACAGACGTTTGCAATTACTGTAACGAGCAAGGGCATTGGAAAAGAAACTGCAAAAAATATTTGGTAGATTACAAGAAGATGAAGAAGCAGTATGACGCTCCTTCATGTATTTTTGTTATCGAAGTAAATGTTGCTTCAACAAGTTCTACTTCATGGGTACTTGATACCGGCTGTGGTGCTCATATTTGCACTAATATGTAGGGACTAAGAAATAGTAAAAGCTTGGAGAAGGGGCAAGTGGAATTACGTGTAGGAAATAGAGCAAGAGTTGCTTCATTAGCCGTATGAACATATAATTTGTCTCTTCCATCTGGTTTAGTTTTGGTTTTAGAAAATTGCTACTATGTACCTGCTATAAGCAGAAACATTTTTTCTGTTTTGGTTTTGGATACTGAAAGTTTTTCAATTTCGATTAAAAACAAATGTTGTTCCTTTACTCGAGATGAATTATTTTATGGCAGCGCCCTATTATCGAATGGGCTTTATATTCTTGACAAATCTACACCTATATATAACATTAATATCAAACGTTTCAAAGTAAATGATTCAAACCCGAGAAACGCATCCAAAACTTCATCATGATGGGCTTTTTGACTCATTTGATTATGAATCATTTGAGAAATGTGAATCTTGTTTATTGGGAAAAATGACAAAGGCTCCTTTCAACAAACTTAATGAAGAGCCAGCGATTTATTGGGCCTTATACATACCGATGTATGCGGTTCAATGAGCCTAAGTGCCAGGGGAAATTTCAACTACTTCATTACATTTACTGATGACTTCAGTAGATACCTTTATGTCTATTTAATGATACACAAATCAGAATCTTTTGAAAAGTTCAAAGAGTTCCAAAATGAAGTACAAAATCAACTTGGCAAGAGTATTAAGGTTATTCGATCTAATCGAGGAGGTGAATACTTAAGTCAAGAGTTCAGCGACCATCTGAGAGATTGTGGAATTATTTCGCAACTCACTCCTCCCAGAACACCACAATGGAATGGTGTGCCTGAGAGGAGGAATCGAACATTACTTGACATGGTTCGATCAATGATGAGTCACAATGATCTTCCGTTATCTTTTTTGGGATATGCTCTAGAAACTTCTGCGTTTAAACTGAATAGAGTGCCATCAAAGTCAGTGGCAAAGACACCATATGAGATGTGGACGGAAAAATTCCCAATGTTTCTTTCCTGAAGATTTGGGGATGCGAGGTTTATGTGAAACGGTTAATATCCGATAAACTTGCACCAAAATCAGATAAATGCTTCTTCATTGGTTATCCGAAGGAAACCAAGGCGAACTATTTCTACAACCAAACCGAGAACAAAGTGTTTGTTGCTCGACATGGTGTTTTTCTTGAGAGAGAGTTTCTTTCTAAGAAATATAGTGGGAGTAAAGTACAACACGATCGAGAGCTACAGGAAGCTGCTCAATCCGTACAGGAAGACAGCAGTTAGACTCGCAAGATGTTGTCGAATCAACACCTATAGAGCCTGAAGTTCGCAGATCCGGTAGAATCCGTCATGAACCCGAGAGATATCTGGGATTCCTCATGACTGAAGGACAGGATTTGTTGATCGTTGACAACGATGAACCTGCAAACTTCAAAGAAGCAATGATGGGCCCTGACTCCAAAAAGTGGTTAAGGCCACACAATCCGAAACGGAATCCATGTTAGAAGTTTGGTCGTTGGTCGATTTACCTCATTGTGCGAAAGCAATCGAGTGTACATGGGTTTTCAAGAAGAAAATTGATGTGTGGATGGTAACATACAGATTTATAAAGCTAGACTGCTAGCTAAGAGTTTCAAAACAAGTCCACGGTGTTGACTATGATGAAACCTACTCTCTAGTAGCTATGCTTAAGTCTATTCGGATTCTCCTAGCGAGTGCTGCTCATTATGATTATTAGATTTGGCAGATAGATGTCAAAACCGCGTTCCTGAATGGTATTCTGGAAAAGGATGTGTATATGACATAACCCGAGGGTTTTGTTGATCCTAAAACTGCTGGGAAAGTGTGCAAACTTCACATTCATTTATGGATTGAAGCAAGCATCACAGAGTTGGAATCTTTGTTTCGATGAAGCAGTCAAAGAATTTGCCTTCATCAGGAATGAAGAAGAAAGATGTGTATACAAGAAGTTTAGTCGGAGCGCAATTGCGTTTCTTGTGCTATACGTGGATGATATCTTACTTATCAGAAATGACATTCCGTTGCTGAAGTCCGTTAAGGCTTGGCTCGGAAAATGTTTCTCGATGAAGAACATGGGAGAAGCCGCCTATATTCTTGGAATCAGGATCTATCGAGATAGACCTAAAAGGCTGATTGCATTGTGTCATGACACTTACATAGATAAGGTCTTGAGCAGATTCAGTATGCATGATTCCAAGAAGGGCTTCTTACCAATGTCTCATGGCATGGTTCTAAGCAAGGCGGGGTGTCCCAAGACACCAGCTGAGCGAAAACGCATGAGTATGATTCTCTATGCTTCCGCAATAGGATCCATCATGTACGCTATGATTTGTATTTGTCTAGATGTTGCTTGTGCATTAAGTATGACAAGCATGTACCAATCAAATCCAAGTGAGACTCACCGGACTGCCGTCAAGAACATCCTGAAATATTTGAAGAATACTAAGGATATGTTATTGGTGTATGGAGGAAGTGAGGAGTTGGTTATTAGTGGATTCACAGATGCAAGCTTTCAGACGGATAAGGATGATTCCCGGTTTCAATCCGGTTACATCTTTTGTCTAAATGGCGGTGCAGTTAGTTGGAAGAGCTCCAAGCAAAGCACCGTAGCTGACTCCACTACTGAAGCTGAATACATCGCTGCTCCTGAAGCTGCAAAGGCAGCTGTTTGGATAAAGAAGTTCATCTCTGAACTTGGTGTGATTCCGAGTATTGCTGAGCCGGTGGCGCTATATTGTGACAACAATGGAGCCATTGCACAGGCAAAGGAGCCCAGATCGCACCAGAGATCCAAGCATATAGAGAGGAGATATCATCTTATCAGAGATATCATTGAAAGAGGAGACGTGAAGATCAGCCGAGTTTCAAGCGAAGAGAACGTCGCTGATCCTTTGACGAAAGTACTTTCACGGACTAAGCATGAGTATCATGCCAATGGCATAGGCCTTAGGTATCTTAAGATATAATCTTAGTTCCAATGGGAGTTATAATAGTTTTATGTTATGATGTAAACATATTTTGGTTATGTTTAATGAAATTATTTCATTTCTATTTAATACTTGTATTAAATATTTATCCTGAAATAATCATGACATTCTTATAGGTCATCAAGTTGAGGACTTGATCTTGAAACCCTGTAGGCGTAAAAATGCATGAATTATTTCATTCACTAGTCAATGGTTATTAAAGTGGAATACTAATAACGAGATAGACTAATATGTGAGGTGACTGATGACTAAGTTTCATGGAGTCATTGATAATAAGTATCAAGTCAATCACATAGATGTGTGTCACATGAACAAAGCATCGGAAATGACCCCCTATGAGAACTTTACGAGATCGTATAATAAGTGTCATAAGAGATTCACATGAATTGGTGTGTTTTGAAAATTTCAAACGTCAACCGTAATTGGTGGTTATAAAGGAATTTTCGGACAGATCATGAAATGTGAGATAGGAACAAGATGGAATTTGTCTCTCCTATATACGGGAGAAAGATATCTCTAGGCCCTTCGAAAGATTTGATACTTTAAAATGCATGGCTGTACTCAAACAAGGTGAAAGACGCTTGTTTGCTCTATCACTACAAATTCAAGTTCGATGAACATTGATCTTGCTCATTAAAATAAGGATGACACAAACTCTTGCCTTAGAGCAGATAGAGATATGGAGACAAAGGGATTTTGGGAATATATTATTTCAGTACAAGTGTGAGATTGTTGGGAATGTCCTGCAATCATTTGTACTTACTCATGTGGTCGGTTCTAACATCGAGATTAGACAAAGTGATATGGTACTAGGGGTTGTAATGGCTTGCTAAAGTCCACTTATAATCTGTATG
>JAKUCM010007863.1:0-10106 GCA_023374145.1 Lepidium sativum
ACATACACTACCTTTTAGCAAATGACACTGTTGACGACATTATCTGGTTCTTTCTCAGTCACATGAAATTTCAATGATTTATCTGAATTCTCTCCCTCCCTGCTGAATTATTTAAAACTTGTTCATTTTCTGTATAGGGATGTTGTTCAGAGCAAGCTGGAGAATCTAGGACAGGTATACTCTTTCTCTATGTCAAGCTTCTAGGACAGAAAACTCTTGGTGTCATATACAATCCATTACTACGAGGATCGCAATAGGGCTTTTGCCATAATTACTGAATTCTATCAAAGTAGATGTTTAGACTGTCAGCACCATAGACTGTCTTGAATGTATGCATGGTGATTGCCTTTTTAAAGTACTGGAAACTAAGCTTGTGAATAATTTCCAACACAGATGCTTGATGGGAAAGAGAATGCTTTGGAGGTTTCATCTAGTCATACACTGAGTAGCCCAACAAAACCAAGGAACAGCCAGGTTTCATCTAGTCGTATAATGAAGAGCCCAACAAAACTAAGGAACAGCCCCTCGAAGCAGCAAACTCTAGAACCCTTCTTGAAGCGCTGCAACAGATTAAATGACAACACCGAAGAACATCAATCCAGACCCAAAGTTCCCAGAAACTAAAAACTAAAAAGTTTGCATGTTTCTGCTGCTTGAATAGACACACAAGGCCTTTCAGGTTAAATGATCATTTGTGTTTAGTGTAGAAAATGATCTTTGTAGTTACATCTTCATGATAATGATTCGTTAGGGTTTTGCATCTTACAGAGTATTTTGCTCAAGTTGATCTCTACAGGTCTTATCGCATCAGATTTGTATCAATTTTCCACACGAAGATATAGAAGATGTCAGATATATACAATGAAAGAAGGCAACACACTATTTATATAACTTTTGTAATTTTACACACTTTCAATATGAGACATATTCGAGCTTCTCTTTGTTACATGCCTCACCAAAGAAACTTGTTACAATAGTTTCCACATCCTGCAATCCAACTCCTACACAAACTGTCTTCGACAGTGTCCTAACTGAATCAGTCATTGCAGCTTCAGTCTCGTTCACGATTCTAACATTTGGACCATCTCGACACTTTCCCATACACTTGCAAGCCACAGCTGATCCTTCCAAACCTGTCATGGCCCTTTGAAACTCATCTAACAACAAAGCTCCTCCTGATTTCTTACACTTGCCTCCCATACAAACCTCTACTCTATTCAATGGCATTTCAACCCCTGAAACAGGTTCTACTGTCTTCAATGTCTTTCCAGAATTTCCCATTGAGGGAAATACTGTGGATGTTTGCAGAGCAATCTGCAATGCTTCACTGGTGTTGTTGCAAGATTGTGCATTTTCTTCAAGCTTATTAGGAAGAGTTGCTGGTGGTGATGGTTCAAGAACCTGTTTAGTCTTGTTTCTGATAGAGCTCATGTCAACGAATTTTCCTTTGTCACAATCACTATCACTTGATTCAGAAGATGAAGATGATTCAGAGTCCATCTCAGTCATCTTTTCATGGCTTTGGCTTTTGCCTTTTCTTCTTTCCTTTGTTTCTTCAATAGCTTTTCCTCTGCTTTCAACTGCTCAAGCTGCTTAACCAATATCTCTGTTGCTTCCTGCATAAACCATAAATCAATCAATACCCAGTTTACAACATCTATCAACGAATTTGATTGCAGCCTGACAAATTTTCTTACCGAGATCGTTTTGGCCTGAACCTCACCAAGCAAACCAGACTCTGGATCAAGACCAAAACCAATACTTGAGAACATGTTCAAGTTCTTAGAAAGATTCTTAAGAACTTTAGCCTTCTTCTTCTTCAACGTTTTCTTCTCGTTCTCCATAACCTTAACCTTCTCCTTCTCCTCACCACATCTCGTTGGCTCTAAATAGTAATTCATGTGTCCTTTGTCAGCAAACTCATTACCACACACAACCCCACGAAATTTCCTGATTCCATATCCACCAAACCTCGTGTTGCCAGAAAATTCAGATAACGATCGGAGACCAGAGTACCGACCATCGACAACGGAACCTGAAAAACACGGAATTCGTCGGAGAACAGCACCGGAAACCTCCATCTCAACTTGACAAAAAGCTAGAATCAATGAACTTGACTTGAGCTTTAAGCGATTTCACAAGCTTATACAAATCCTTAAAGGCTGTTTCGTGTTGATAGAGATTATCCAATTCTTTTACAGGAGAGAATTTAACAGTGAGAGATTACGTGGCGCCTTTTTATTGGTTAAGGTGTCGTGAGTTGCACTCAGGTTCTCCATCTGTGGACTCTCGAGTTCCACACTTTCCCGCGCTCCGTACACGCGCCGAAGGATGAATCTCAGCCGTTGATTGTAACTGTTTAGAAAACAACGGCCTTAAATTACGACAGAAGTACATGTCAGATTGCCACGTGGAGAATCTGATGAAAATTTAGCCACGTATGTAATATAAAAGGGAAAATCATAACAGAATATGCCATTTGTACTCTACCATCAATTATTTGTATTTTGATTTTTGATCAACTTGACACGATTTTTTTTCTTTTCTTTTTTAGACGTCTATGTATACGAATATTTTCCTTAACATAAACCAAATCAAGTATTTGGACTTTTTTTTTTCAGATAACTCAAAAGATTGAAAATTTGATAGAAGAAATTTCAACAACTTTTTAGGAAGTGATATAGCCCACTCACCGGAGTGTTAATATGAGTCATTAGTTCACGAACTAACTCCACTCAACTCAACTATAGACGAGTATAAGTTATGTTCTAGGCTCATTTAATAATTAAACTAAATGAAATGAGTCTAATTTAGTTCGCGAGATTTAATGAGTTAGAGCTATTCATGAGCTCCACATTTTTTTTAATTAAAATAAAAAATGTTATAAAAATTGTCATTCAAAAAATACAAATTATCCTTTTTTTTTTTGTCAACGATAATTAGAACGAAAACTACGGAAATACAGAAGTCATCACTCTACCAAACTTAGCCAAAGCATCGACTTTGTGATTCATGCGTCTTGGGATAATCGAGATTGAGCAGGTCAAAAACCGGGATCTGAGCCGCTGGAATTCCTCCTGATATGGAATGAAAGCTGGCCACTCATCTGGATGCTGCAGGATAGAGAAGACTGACTCGCAGTCGGTCAAGAACTCCACCTCCTGGATTTGGCGCTCTGCGATAGCTTCCATCACCCCGATCACTGCTTCTACCTCCGCATGTAGTGGTGATAGACTCCGATGGATCCTCATGGATCCCGAACATATTCCTACCACCGAATCTGGAAAGCAAATCCAACCGATCCCCGTGTAGGGATCAGTCGCCGTCCAGGACGCGTCCACGAAGCATTTATAGCCCGTGAAACCAAGATTAGCTGTGGTAGGGAATATCATGGGTGATTTGTTCGATTCTCGAATAATCCCCCGAGGACCTCCTAAAGTTGGGATATCCTGGTGGGCCATAGTCCACTCCTGATAATCGAAAGAAGCTCTATCCAAAATAACTTGGGGATTGAGGTCAACTTATGTAAAGAAAAACCCATTCCTCGCCTTCCAAATGTGCCAAATAAGCCACGGGGCACTCCCCATGTCTACTTGATATCGAGACCTGGAGAACAGATAATCCAGATTATACCAATGTGAAAGCCCCGGGAAAACCACTAAGGGGGATGGAATCCGTGATAAGGCCCAAACTTGTAACGCTGGCGGACATTCAAATAACACATGGTTAATTGATTCAACGTCCGCCCCACAACGCTGGCACCTGGGATCCTGGCCAATCCCACGCCCCATTAGGTTCTCAGTCACAGCTGTGCAGCCTGACAGCGCTTGCCAAATAAAATGTTTAATTTTTGGTGGACATTCTAGCTTCCAACAACTTTGATAGAAAGTATCAAAATTTGGCCCGGACAGTCGTTGGTCCGTGCTATTGTCGGCGAGTCTATACCCTGATTTGACAGAGTAGCGGCCATTTGGCGTATAAGGCCATCCTCAGTAATCTTGTCGTGCACGGCGTGGCAGTCTAATAGCAAGAATCAGCACCGCATCCGTGGGCTCAAAGTATTGTCTCACTAAAACCTCTTTCCATTTACCAGTTTGACGATCAATGAATTGATCTACCGTCACTTCCGGATATATGTGGAGAGACGACCTCACCGCGGCCCTAGGGACCTCACCCAGTATCCAGGGATCCTTCCAAATCTTAATTTGTTTCTCGTCGCCAATTTTCCTAATCAACCCTTTCGCGATTAAAGGACGTGCCGACATGATGCTTCTCCATCCATACGACACTTGCCCCGTGATGGACGAGTCCATAATACACTTATCTTTACAATACTTCCCTCTTAAGACTCTAGCCAATAGTTACTTTGGGAATTCCAATAGCCTCCAAATCTATTTTGCCAGAAGAGCCGTGTTAAAATCCTCTAAAACACGGAATCCCAATCCTCCATTTGATTTTGGATGACACAGATCTTTCCATTGTTTCCAGTGAATACCCCTGGTTAACCCAGAATTTGACCACCAGAACCTTGCTATAGCTGACTGGATTATTTGTAGAATCACCGTCGGAATCCTATAGCAACTCATGACGTATGTCGGGAGTACTGTAAGGATTGATTTAATCAGTACTTCTTTCCTAGCTCTTGACAAGAGCCGATTAGCCCAAGTATCTACCTTGGCCTGTAACTTTTCAGCTACGAAAGAAAAGACTCTAGACTTAGAGGCACCTATACTCTCTGGTAGCCCCAAATACTGTCCTATCCCACCTACGTTACTGATTCCCAAGAGTTATTGAATCTCACTCCTAGAATCCGGTACTATATGCTTGCCAAATATAATTGAGGACTTAGCAAAATTTATTTGCTGTCCCGACCTCTGTTCGTAGTTAGCTAGAATTTTCATAATATAGGTTGCCTCTGCTCTGTTAGCTTTGCAAAAAAATAGGGTATCATCCGCAAAGAGAAGATGCGAAATAGACGGACACTCTCTAGCTATCTGAATCCTAGATATATGTCTATCCTGGACCGCTTTGCGCAATTGGGCAATAAGAACCTCGGTACACAGGATGAATAGGTATGGAGACAAGGGATCCCCTTGCCGTAGTCCTCTCTGGGGAACAATTCGTCCACCAGGGGCACCATTAATTATCACCGCATATTCGACACTCGTGATACACCACATAATACACGTTATCCATTTTTCACAAAAACCCAGATTTCTCATTAGGGCAATCAAAATATTGTCAGAGATTAACCGTGCTGCTACAAAAGCAGATTGTGTCTCTGATACGACCTTTGGAAGTATCCTTTTTTTAACCGAAGACACAAGACTTTTGCGATTACCTTATACCCAATATTGCATAAACTAATTGGTCTAAATTCAGCCATGGACGTAGGACGGGCCAGCTTTGGAATTAGACAAATATTTGTCTTGTTCAATCGCCTGTCGAATTTTCCGATCCTTAGAAAATTATCCACAAGGGATATGAGATCGATCTTGATCAGATCCCAAGAGGATTGGAAGAAAAGGGCAGTCATTCCATTCGGGCCTGGAGTCTTATCAGGATCCATTTGAAATAAGGCGTCTTTTACCTCCTCTTTAGTAGTAGGTTTCATTAGGAAGTTATTATCCGATTCAGAAACTTTCCTTTCCAACTCGTCCACATTTACCTTGTGGACGCCATTACTGGTAAACAGATTCGAAAAATAGATTTCAGCCGCATGACAAATATCCTGTTCATGCTCAACCCAAATCCCTCGACTATTTGTTAACCCAGTTATTCTATTACGTGCCCGCCTCTGACGCACCACAAAATGGAAAAACTTAGTAGTTGCATCACCCACTCTTAACCATTTATTCCTATTTTTTTGCTTCTAATACGTCTCCTTGTCGAGATAAGCCTGTTTGAGGTTAGTATTTGCCGCCAGAAGGGCAGTAGCATCAACTGGATCACTGCTATTAAGGCGTTCAATCTCTGTTTTCCAATGCTCAATTTCCTGTCGTCCTGACATCAAAGTATCGTGTCGCCAATGAGAAATTTCCTTGCGACAGAATCCAATTTTATCAACCAGAGAAGGGGATGATCGGCCACAAATAGTAGCTCTAATCCAACTCCGTTCAACGATGTCTTTGAAACCCGCTTTTCCTAACCATCGCTTATCAAAACAAAATTGTTTTACCGTGGCCGGACTCATCTGCTCTTGACAATTTACCAGAATAGGCCGATGATCTGACCCTACCATGTCTAAATATTTTATTTCCGTTCTTGGAAATAATTCATGCCAATCACCGTTACCAAAAGCTTTGTCCAGGACACAACGGACGACCCAGTTGGAACGTGTTCCTCGCCACGACCACGAGTTCCCAATTTTCGGGAATTCTAATAATCCACAATCCCTCAACATTTGATTAAAATGACAAAATGAGTTTGAATTCCTTAAAACACCTCCTTGCTTTTCATGATTACCAGAAATTTCATTAAAGTCTCCACAAATTGTCCATGGGCGTGACCGATTTAAACTCATACGTGTAAATCTTTTCCAGACATATAACCTCTGATGACTTACTGGTTCGCCATTGAAAAAAGTTATATGTGATTTAAGCCCAATAAGATCTAAAGATAAATCAATCATATTTTTATCCTTATGATTTATCGTAACATTATAGTTATCGTTGTATAATATGGCTAAGCCTCCACTTGAGCCCACCGGTTCAACAGTTACCATTCGATTGTAACCCAAGTGTTCTTTAATTTTTACCAAAAAAACCTCTTTGTTTTTTGTTTCTGATAAAAATAAAAACTCAGGTTTAAACAATTTCCATAAATCACGTAAATAATTTATTGTGATTTTATTACCCAATCCTTGAACATTCCAACACAATAATTTTAAAATCATAAAATCACTAAACTCGTGGAGCCTTGATCTTGCTCTTCTGATTTATCCTCCTTGGATTTGGAGACAATGTGCCCACCAATGCCAACTTCGAACGTGGAATATTTAATCTCCCTACGTCTCCTTAAATAAGCAAAAAAACCAACTTGTGAGGTGCTTATCACAAATTCAAATTCCAAATCAAACCTAAAAACGAGGCAACATTTCTGTGATAGACAACTTATTTCAAATTTAAATTCAAACATGCGCCTATAAACTAGAATTTTGAATCTAACAACTCTAGGATTTGTATTTTTCTTAACAAGGTTCCTAGTTCCATGTATTAGCCAAAGCCGCCAACCTAATTTTTGAAAATCAAATTGATTACTGCCATAACAGATTACGCCCAATATAGGTGTTGAAAACTCTCGACTTATGTTTTGAATTTCAAAATCCAACCAATTCCGTTTTAAGAGGAATTTAATATTTACTAATATCTCACTAGAGCAATTAACGGAGAACAACAACCCGACCTGCTGACCCTTTCCAATTACCCACCAATCCAGCTCCATTCTGGTTTTGATTGAGAATTCCTGGGAGAAACAACATCTGTATCGACCTTGTACCAACAATATCCAAACATTAAACCAATGCCAACAAACACAATCGTGATAAAAAGCTTTAATACTACCGTCATCAATCAACAGCAACCAAAGCTCTCCTATATCTCTTAATTGCAACTTTGACCGTATATCTTGAACAATAATTATTACGCTGACTCTTACACGATCTAACCAAAGACAGTAATCTGGAGAACATTCCATCTCCAATTCAATGAGAACATTACAGAATAGTTCATCAACTCTATTATCTATCATCTCATTTTGCAAAGTAACAACACGAAATACTCCCGAACTGTGTAGCATCACATTCTGGAGTTGTACCGAGAGACCAATACTCCACTTATCCCCTAAAAACTCACTAGCTCTCGTCGAAAAATCTGCCAAAAGTATTAGAGACCACACTGGCCCTTTACCATAAACCAACAAGAAAGAAAAGATCAATTCCTTCTGAATTAAAGTTATTCTTTTCCAAAATCGAAAGATCAACACATCACAACATCCTCCGAAATTAATGTTATCGGAAAATGTTGCATCGGTCCCCCGAGACCACCATTTAGACGCCAAATATATCCCATCTATCGGATAACACCTATTCTCTCCAAGAACACAACTAAATATCGCAGAAACGGCATCAAAAAACTTGTTATCAAATATCATACCTGGGGACTGACGTCGGAGGCGCAGATTAAGGAGAAACCCATAACCCGAAGAACTAATGGATCTTCAAACCCTACGACTCACCCCACAGATCTATAATCTCAACCTCAACCCTAAGTGGTACCTCTCGCACCCATTTAATAAGATTTCGCTACGCCGTGACTAGAAGACACCAGTTTCGCCGACAGCAAGTGCCGTAGACGGAGACGAAGATTGGGAACTTTTCAACCCCACTACAAATTATCCATTTAGAAAAATAGAAGCTATCATATAAAAATAGAAATTATACTATTTAGATTTCTTTTGAAAACATATATCTTCCTCACAAATCACAACTCACAAGTTATTAATCTCAACTTCTATTTTTACTTTTATTGTATTTTATATTATTTTTGAACTCTATTCAATTTTATTTATATATGTTTTAAATCTAAAATTATGTTATTGACTATTGAATTATTTTAAATATTTTATTTTTATATTATTATTATATTTGTTGGATAGTTCGCAAGCTGAATCATTTAACTCAAATCAAATAATTTGAGCGTGAATTTATATATTAAAATTTCTATTAAATAAATGAGCTGAACTATATTAACTTACCAAATATTTTGAGTTCATAGCAAATTGAGTTGAGTTTCATGTCTTTCATTTTTAGTTTCATATATCAAAAATTAGAACATACAAACTATTAAAAATCTCAGAACCGCTCTTTATCATTAACTTCTTGTCGAAGTAGTATTTGGACATATTGAAGTATTTTTTATCAAAATTCTTTAAAGATATCTTAAATTTTAGGTTAGGTAGTGGGATTTAGGGATTACCGGATTAGGCATAATTAGCATGGTACCTATTAAGGACATATTCAAATGTTCTTTTAATTTGTGAGTATTGAATTTGGGATTAGGCATAATTTGAAAGTACTGATTTTTGTGATGTACAAGATACATATAACACTAGTCTACGATTTAATAAACAAAAACTAAAATAAAATGATCCCTTTGCAAAAATATGTTGAAATTTAAAAATATTATAGTTTCATTTCAAATTCACAAACGCAGTACAATCATGTTCAAGTAGACAACAATGCTTGCATTACACACAAGTGGTATAAAGAGACTCAGTAAAATTAGGGATGTGTTAGGGTTCAATGCATCAATAATAGTTGGTGGTTCGTTACTTGTAACTATGACACTCCTGGTTACTAAATCAAACTGTACAAACTGTATCCTTACTGATATCTTGGTCACTAAAATACAGTTGTGTTTTGTGTTGTTAAATTAGCAAAGACTAAAACATCAACAAAGACAGTTTGGCCGAGTGGTCTAAGGCGCCAGATTTAGGCTCTGGTCCGAAAGGGCGTGGGTTCAAATCCCACAGCTGTCAATTTACGTTTTTTTTTAATTTCAAACATAGCCTACCTAATTTTAAATACCTATATATAAGCCTAAAGAAGTAGAACAAACCATTCACCATATAACAAGCCTTAATGAAGAACAATTAACTGATTGAGGTCCCGGTGGAATCCAAACCAAAGGAAATTAAAAGAACCAAATAATCAGCTTCAATCTTCAAATCTCTGGTTTGGTACTCGTACCCGAACCGATAATCTTTGAGATAATTGATATATATATTGATTATATATTTTAATGAAATCTTTACAAAATTTCTTGTCTAAAATACATGTTGTTATAGACACAAATAATTAATTTGTCTCATGTTGAACTACAAATGGAATAAAGAACATTTGACATTTATAATGGGACCATAACGTTTTGGAATAAATGTTTTATGATTTATTAATGATAAAATAACGTAAAAGGAAAACTAACATATTTATATGTGTAGGGAATAAATAAATAGTAGATTATAAAGCTTAAAGAAAACATGTTTAATTAAGACGAAAGGGATGAGTTTGTCCTAATCATACTCAAACTCAAAGCAGTTAGCGACCA
>JAKUCM010007864.1:0-16012 GCA_023374145.1 Lepidium sativum
GACATTGGTAAGAAAGATTTTAGTAAAGTCTTGCATTGAATCTGAATATTATTCGAATGCTAGGGAAAATGCATGTATACTACGTTAAATTGACCCAATCGTCTGCATTATAAGTTTATAAGCACGATAGACAAAATTATTATTTAAATAAAAACAAACAAATCAATGGACCAACAACGATTTTTGAATTCACTACTACAAACGCAAAAACAATAATTTTGAATCGATACGCGTTAAACTGGTTGAATCAACTTTTTATGACTTGAATTTTTCTTCATTTGTAATCCTTGCATTAGTGATACTTTTTCGATTTGAATTTTTCTCGGATCTTAAGTATTTACGTTTCAGGTACACAATACCATGCAACAGAGTGCTAATTACGATATACTCAACCAAATTAAGAGAATAAATTGAATTTGGTATTATTCAGAGGAGGTTTATTCTTTTCATGGTCGCTTGTGATTGCAATTGCAACTACAACCAACGACCATCAACCTTGACTAAAAGTTTAGTTTATATATATGATTACTGCCACTGATCGCCAGTCCAACGTCTGCAAAAGCTTATTATATTTTGACCTATAATAGAATTTACATATGGGTAAATTAACGAACATATGTTGTTTAATAATTAGTGACAACAAAATATTGAAGACAACTGGAGTGTGGGCCTGCGGAGATGTGATGCGTCAACTTAGATCTAGACTCGATTGGTACTTCAAATGTGAAATGTTGATTAATAAAAAATGTCTTTGACAAAAAAACTAATAAAAATGAATTAGATTATTCTTTTGACTAAAAAAAAAAAAACACAATCTCACTAGAATTGATTGATATTTTATGAAATAAATGGATGGTTGAAATGCTTTTAGCGAATTCACATAACTAAAATAGTTATTATTTGCCATAAAATTATAAGATAAAATTCAGATTAATTTCTCAAGTTTTAATCGGTGTATATATATTGCAAAGGTTAAATGCTGAATCGGCTAAGAATTACTAGACCACTTTTTTTGATCTACAGTCTAAGTTTTCTAAATAAAACATAATAAGATTTAAACTCAGCACCTTATGCCTATCTAAAATAAGAACAAGCCAACTGAATCATCTATTTTTTGACAACTACTAGACTTTTAAATTAGGAAAATCATGAAAAAAATTGGTGAAATAACACATTTTAAAATTATAATTAAGGACGTAACCAAAAACCTCTAAGATTACAATATTCAACATATTTTCTTATATATTTATCATTATACCATTTTCATCTAAATTTTTTTTTTCTTATTTACTCATTATCTCGTCCTGTAATTTAATATACAATATATCTTAAGAAAATTCAAAGTTAAAAATTCTAAAATGAAACTTAATATATTCTAAAATGAAAGTCAATATATCTACATAAACTAAAACTTAAATTTTTCTAAAATGAACTAATTGTTTTATAAAAACAAAAATGTTAGTAACTAATTTTTTATAGAACACTAATATATATAGAACATCTATTTGATATAAAATATTTATTTTCTTATAATTAAAACCATCAATTTATACATATCTTTTAGAAAAGTCTCATCAACTTTAATTTACTTGTTCTACTATTCCTACTCCTTTTTTCCTTTTATCTTTCTCATACTTCTACTTCTCTTCATCCTCTTCCATATTTGTGAAGTTGCATTTTAACCAACTAAAAAACATAAAAACCATAAAAAGTTCAGTTTCAAAAAAAAAGAAAAATCATAAAAACTCTAAGGGGAAACTCCTAAAGAGAAATATGTTAAAATTAGCACATTAAATATATAATTAAATCCACTGTAACAACATATATGAACTAATTTACTAATTCAGCTATTTTGTAACATAAACACAAGCATAAGTCAATAAAACCCAAACCCAAATTCTAAGATTTGAAACTATTTCATGATTGGTAAATTCTTTCTTGTTTTAATCAATTAGAAATTATATCCAAGTTTGAAGTTAAATAAATCAGAACTCATGTTACTAGTAGTCGTAGTTGATATTTATTGAAATAAATAATATTTATGTACACTTTGGCAATCGAGTCACTAACAAAGCTTAGATGAAGTGAACAAGTTTACGTACGTGTAGGCAGTGGCAGACCCAAAAAATATTTTATCGGAATTAAATATTTTTTCTATTATCTGTACAAAACTATATTTTTCAACAAATAACAATAAATTTATCTACAATTTAAGTCAAAATGTGTCAAATAGAGACTTGAACATTGGTTTGGAAGTGTCAAAAGGCAAAGAGAAAAACAAATTAGCTAACAAATATTTACAATATTATCTATTTTTAGGGTGTCATGTGACCCCCTTCCTCCTACGTGGATCTGCCCCTGCGTGTAGTATATAGTCGGTAATATTCATGTCACAAAGTTGCTCAGGTTTTTGGAAGCATTTGTAAAGTTATAAACATCATATACAAAGTATATAAAACGTGAAAATATCTATAGGACAGAAATCTTCATGCACAATGTTATCGAATTAATACATTAATATAATGACTTCTTTTTATAGACTGGAAAGAAACTTGGAACACGTTAACGCGCTGAGGATTTGGTCCTTTCACAAGACTGTCAAGTTTTAAAGCATTTTACAAAGTCAAAATCAGTTATTTTTGTTCATACATACTTTTATAAAATATTAAAAGGTAGAATCTAAAAAATACTTAGAAAACGAGTAATTAAAAGAGTAAATGCTAGGACAGAAAATCGAAAACATTTTGATACAAAATCATTCTAAGTTTTGCTGGAAACAAAACTACACGTATTGTGGGAGTTATCTCTTCTCTAATAATTTTGTAAAGATTCAAACTTTCATGATCAAAATATTAAAAAATGTATAGTATCGAACTCGAAGTGGATAAATTCTTGTAAACGAGCCTTTGCTTTCTATAGTAGGGTGAGTGGTGATCACAAACTTCACACCCAAGTCTACAATTCAACATCATGACTTATTATGATATCTTTAACAATTTTGTTCATTACTTTACTCACATGTTATCAACTCGTAAGATACAAAACTAGGGATTCAAAATATATAATCTATTTTCTCTTTCTAGACGGAAAATAAAATTAGAGTTTGAAAGTCTCATATGGTGTTCCAATCTCTTTGCATGGCGGCGATTCTCTTGCGCCAACGCTAGAAAAGGACTCCTATGTCTAGACCTTTTCTCTTTGCTGTTCCTTCTTGCAGGTTAACCCCACATGTTAGTTTGGTAAGTCTTCTTCTACTGTCTGTTGTCGTTTGCTGAATTAGCATGTAAGCAAGGGGGGAGGGAAATTGTAATTGATTATTTTGGAAAACTAGCAAAACTTTGGGACGATTTAACCAACTAAGACCAAGCAGTGGTTTGTAAATGTGGTCACAACATTAAAACTCGAGAAGAAAAGAGAGGATGGAAAGGTTTATCAATTTCTTCTCGGATTGGACGATGAGAATTACGGAGCTGTGTGTATTGCTATCATTAGTACATATCCCTTAGCCTCTGTATTGTCTTGCTTGTTCCTGAATTGAAATGTAATTGGATTTCAGTTTCGTGGTTTATAGCAGAATGAAATTTTGTGAAGCAATTTTCTGACTTAGTGATAAGGGCTTCGGACGTGAGATTCCTAAGGGTGGTTCTAACGGATCAACCTTAGTGAGTCCGATCAACTGGATGCGATACATGGATGGTGCGACTGAGTGCCACAAGAAGAGGGGGTGATTCTGTTTGATAAACTCGTAGACTCGTAGCCCAAGAATCTTCACCAAGACTGGATCTCGTCTCTAGCTCTTGAATCCACAAAAAGAAAGCGGCAGCTGAAGATTTATTAAAGGAATTTTCTGTCGTTTTTATTAATCCAACGTAATACAAATTTTGGAAAGGAACCTTATAAAGAGTTCATGGAAGAGGGGCCTTTTAATGGGCTCGATCAGACTGAGATGCTAAAGCTTAACAGATTCGTCTTGGGTATGGGCTCGATTAGGCTGAGTAGTGTACCGTGATGTCTTTTCCTCGAATGGTTGGTATGCATTGAATGGCATGAGTGGTCAGCATGTTGTGGTCGATGGCATCACCATTCCCTCCTTCTTTAGAACAATCCAACAACAGATCAGTCATTCCTACATCAAAAGGTGTAACATCCGACACATACAAAACGGGATGTACCTTCATATTGTTAGCCATGTCGAGGTGGTAGGCATTGTCGTTGATGCGTTCCCATAAGACCTCCTCCGTGAGTTTCGGCCACGAGTAATTTTCTGATGGATCCTCTGGGAATGCAAAGTCTCTGATTCTTGAAGATGGAGATAGAAATCGTCATAGGCTCCTCGTCCATATGCCTTGAACGTCTCTTTAAAATTAGCATCATCGGCATACTAATTTTTAAGGGACTCGAAAACTAATATGTTGGCTGACATGCTGAAATGAAGGCGTGTCGTCTTGAGAGTGCGTCGAACGGCTTCACTGTTCTTGCCCTTCTTGTACTTAATCATGTATGGGAAGGTCTAGATGAACTCGAGCCAACAAAATGTCTTTTTCGAGGTTGGTCTGGCCTCTCAAGTGTTTCAACGTCTCCTAGTCCGTATGTACCACAAACTCATTGGACAACACGTAGTGTTTCCATGTCTCCAATACCTAACCAATGCATAGAGCTTATTTTCATGGGTCGGATAGTTGAGTGCGGCTCTACTCAGCTTCTCACTAAAGAACACTACGAATTTCCATCCTTTGTCCATAACAGCTATGATCCCTACTCCTGAAACATCACACTCAACCTCAAAGGTACGGTCAAATTTTGGTAAAGATAATATTGAGGTTTGGGTGAGGTGGTTTTGAGTTTTTGTAAGGAGGTCTCTTGGATTGGACCTCAGCTAAAAGGCACATCCTTCTTGATTAAAGTTGTGAGTGGTACGACTATGGTGCTAAATTCCCATACAAACCGATGGTAAAAACTAGTGAGCTCGTGAAAGCTTCGAACATCTCCGATGGTGGTGGGTGTCGCATAAAAGTGCTCAGAGCATTGGTGAGACAAAAGGGCATGATGAGCCATTTGCGGAGTCTCTGCTTGGTTTTGGACGCGGTCTTACACTCATCCCCTTCTTTCATTCATGCTTGGTGGTAGCCTATCTTGAGATCTATTTTGGAGAAGATGGCCGCTCGACTAAGCTTGTCCAGAATGTCATCAAGCTGCGGGATTAGATTCTGATACTTGACCGTGATATTGTTGATGGCTCTACAGTTGACACACATCCACCACGTTCCATCCTTCTTGGGTATGAGGATTACTGGGACAACACAAGGATTTAGGTTTTCTTGGATGTAGCCTTTTTCCATTAAGTCACGGACTTGTCTATTGAGTTCCTTGGTTTCTTCTAGATTCATCCGATAAGCAGGTTGGTTGGATAACAACGCTCAAAAGACCAAGTCAATTTAGTACTCTATGCCACAGATGGGTGGAAGTCCGGTTGGGATCTCTTTAGGGAACAAGTCTTCAAAGCAATTCATTAGCGACTTGACCTTGTCGGGTGGTTCCACCTCGGTAGTACCTGCAGTAAAATAGTCCTTAAAGACCATGAGTAATACTAGTCGTTTACAATGCATGGCCTTGGAGACCGTATGGGAGGAAAAGTAAAACTTGGAATTTTTTACCTCGGTTTTCTTTGCTTTTTTGACTGCACTTTCCTGACTTGGGTCAGCATAAGAGGGGCTAGGGTATACTTCTTCTTGTCATTAGTGAAGGAATATAAGTTGGTGCACCCCTTATGCATCACCTCTCGATCAAACTGCCATGGGCGACCCAATAAAATGTGTCCAGTTTGATAGACAATAGTCGATCATATGTCAAAATCTTCTTCTTTGCATTGGCTAGCTCACTGTTCATCCAAAGGCTCTCAAATCATTAGAAGCTCCAAAGGATTGAGAGAATCCTTGCGGCTAGATACATTGCTCAATCGTTGATCCTAGGGAACCTGTTCTAAATAGTCTTCCTTTTTTACGGGGAGCGATCTAAGAAAATAATATATTTAAACGTTAGATAAATAAATATAAACTACAAATAAGAGGATGCAGTGGATAATCCACCGAATGTCGAGCTCTCATATATTTTAAACCACTTTATATCGGCATATATTTAGTTCTTCTATGCAGTGGATAATCCACCGAATGTAGAGCTCTCATTACTGCAATCTTGAGTTAGTTCGGGTAACTTTGCAGTAACATCGTTGTACAACTTCTCTTATATTTTTTCCACAAAACCCCATCCTATTTCCTTTTGGTCAGGTACAAGGTGTTGAGAATATCAAGAGCAGTATCCCCTGATTCTTCTTGCAGAAAATATTGTAAAATATTTATTAAATGAATTAAATATTATATGATTTATGTAAAATTTTGGAATAAATTAAATCTGAAATACTGACATGTTTAAGGGTTCGGGCTTTAAACGGAGTCTTGCCCGAGTAATGCTTATGCGGACCACGACCATCAGAATTAAATAACCGAGCCGCCCGACAATTAGCACTCTTCCTTTTTGACTTCAGATCTTCCCAATACCAAATCAAACATTCCCAGACTGATTCTTTGAACCATTGGAGCATTGATTTGTTGCCCTTTTTCTTCCATTTACCCTTCCAACTTCCAACTTAATCGTCCATTTGTCTCCTCAATACCGCCTCGAATTCCTTGCGAACATGAGATGTAATAGAATACTCCCAGTGGTAACATTGTTACGAAAAAGAGTGATTAAATTACTATTATATTCTGCTAAAAAGAAATAAAAAGACACTTGTACTACTACTTATTGAACTATAATTAACATTATCATGACTAGGTCGATCATCAATATCAACAACCGTACTACTACTTCTAGTAGCCAAGTTGTACCCTTCCCCATGTGAAAACCACACATAATAGTTAGGAGTAAATCCTCTATTATATATGTCTTTTCACCATATGAATATTCAAATATTTTTTGTTTCCACACTTTATACACGGACAAAAAAGGTTACCGTCATTCAGAGTAAATAGGTTATTAGCCACCTGATTTATGAATGCTCGCAGACTATTTCGAAACTCCTTTGTCACTTATCCAATCTCCATATCTCTTCGATTATACATTCATCGTCGTAATGCGAACACTTCATGTTTCGACGTCATTTATTTTTCTAACTAAAAACCTTTTTGTTGAAATTTTTAATTCCAAACAAAAACAAATTTCCAGAATTTGTTTTCCCTCTCTTGTTTCTCTCTCTTAATGTTTGTGATTTGGTGTAGAGAGTCTCTCTTGTAGAAGGCTATTTATAGGGAAAAAGTGAAAGTAGGCTATAGAATTGCGATGTTATTATCAAACATCACAAAACCATCGTAATGATGTCGTAAACAAAAGACTTTTCGCAACACCATCACAAACTTGCGACATGCTTGCGAGGCTTAGTCTAATGTAGCAAGCGTGTTGCATATATATCGCAACGATGTCGTAATCTTGTGACGCTAGTGTTGTGTAGTGTCTTAGTGACACCATTGCATCGACACAATATTTGTAGCAAGCGTGTCACAACAGTGTAGTAATTTTCCGATAGCCTTTTGGCCTCATAATTTGGCGTTGCAATTTCTCTGTTTTCTTGTAGTCGTTATGTAGGTTTTGCTTCATAATATACCATAACCTACATAACATATAACAACTACATAACATACCAGAATCTATATAACATACCAAAACCTACATAACGTGAATCAAAACCTACATAACATACCAAAACCTAGACAACATGAATCAAAACCTACATAATATACCAAAACCTACACAACATGTAGCAAAACCTATATAACATACCAAAACCTACATAACGTGAATCATAACCTACATAACATACCAAAACCTAGACAACGTGTAGCAAAACCTACATAACATACCAAAACCCATATAACGTGAATCAAAACCTACATAATATACCAAAAGTTATGCGACGTGTAATTTTGTGCAATAATACATGTTATCTAGGTTTTGGTTCACTATTCATCTTCTTGAACCTAACTTTTCAAAAATTTCAAAATTTACAAAATTAAATCATTAAACTTGTAATTTTATTCTATAATCAAGATACTCAACCAATATTCAACACAAAACAACTCAATCCATTCAAAAAAACCCTCATGTTCGAGGTATATAGAAAATACCCAATTTTGGATTATGAACTTCCATGAAAATGGAGCAAATGAATTCATACTTTAAAGAAGAGAAGAAGATGACTATAAAATACCTACAACTTCAAGAAAATGACACAAAAACTAGAAAAAAATTCATTTTATTTCTTCTTTTTCTTCGACGAAGAAGAAGAATAAGAAACGGAAAAAAGTTTTGGATTATTAGAAAAAAATCTCAACGGTATTCCCTAAGAAACTTATAGCCTTAAAAATACAAGTAATTACATTTTTTTTACTGTTTGTAGTTGCTAAAAAATTATTCTAGTAATTAACCTATTTTATTGAACTATTCTAGTAATTTTTTCTTACTTTAATCAAGTAAATCATATTTCACGTTGAGCAAAAACTTAAGGATATATAAGCGGAAGTGTGATATATGTTTCTCAAAAAGTGTCATTTTAGGATTTTTTCCAAAAATCAAGAAACAATATTAAAAGAGATCTGTACTCCTAGTAATTATAGGTAATAATTTGTTAGATTCCATATTTATGAATTTGATTGGAGGTTAAAATTGGAAAAGTTCATTAAAAATTAAATTGGAATTGTATAATGATAAATAAAACATGAGAAGAGCCATCTCGTAGAAATGTCGAACTCATGTGATTGTCAGAATATGCACTCCATCAATCCTTAGGAGAGACAAGTTTGTCATTTCAGAAAAAAACTTCATCTTCCCCAAGTTTGTCATTTCAAACTCCTTTTACATTGATGATTTAAAAAGTTCATCATTTCCAGTGAATATTAAATCATCAACGTAAAGGCTTACCACCATCAACTTGTTCTTTGTTTTCTTCAGAAACATAATGTGATCATAACTGATATTTTTTGGAAACCTTCCTTCGTGAAATAGCTCTCAATTCTGCTAAACCAAGCCTTTGATGCTTGGTTCAAGCCGTAAAGAGCCTTCTTTAATCAATAAACTTTGTCTTCCTCCCCTACTCTGACAAACCCTTTCGGCTGGTCTAGATAAACTTCCTCTTGTAATTCTCCATATAGAAATGTGCTCTTGACATATAGCTGGAAAATACTCCATCCTCGTCGAGCTGCTACTGCCAAGAGACTTCGTATTGTAATCCATCTAGCAACAAAAGCAAAGACTTCCATGTAGTGGACCAAAGCGGCTTGAGAGTACCTTTTTGCGACCAAACGAGCTTTGCATTTTTCAACCATCGTTTTTGTTATATCTTCGATTTGTACACCCATTTAATACTAATTTTTGTTGCTCTAGGTGGTAGGTGTACAAGCTCCCATGTATGGTTTCTTTCGATGGATTGTATCTCCACATCCATAGCATTTTTCTATTTTTCCTCTCTTGCATCATCATAATAGCTCACTGGATCATCGTTGCAGATGTACAGAGCAAGATTACCCCAATTTTCGTCTTCACCAATTCCTTCCCCACTTACAAAATCGCGCATCCAACCATGTTCACTCCTTTCTCTTCTCAATTGTTCACCATGATCAACGGCTTGGTTTTGTGCAGTTTTTCCAGTTTCCGCTGCAAGCTTCAACTTCTGTAATTTCGGTTTCTGGAGCTTATGCCCCCCTTCTTCTTCATCATTATCTTCCTCATCAGTCTCTTGACCTTCAATGTCTCCATCATCTCCCCAAACAAGAGTGGTCTGCTCCGATGTCAAGAATATTCCACTCCAACTTAGCATCTTCCTCAAAGATAATGCCTCTGCTTATGACTATTTTCTTGGTAGTTGGATTGTATAGTTGATAAGCTTTGGATTCATCACTGACTCCAAGTAAGACGCATCTTTGGCTACGATCATCAAGCTGGATACGCCTCTACTCTGGAATATGGACATGAGTAGCTGATCCAAAAACTTTTAAATAATCAACTCTTGGCTTGATTCCCAATGATCTAGCTTTAGGCACCATCTCTTTAGCAGGTTTGGTGAAGCTTCGATTTAAGACATATATAGTCAACCGAGCTGCATTTGGCCATAAAAAATATTGGCATCTCCTTCTCAGACAGCAAACAGCGACAATATTCATGATCACTCAGTTTCTATTCTCAGCGAATCCGTTTTCTTGAGGAGTGTATGCCGCTGTTATGTCCTCTATCAGTGTGAAACCCACAGATAACAGTGTTAGCCTCCTCTCAACAGAGATTTTGAAGACTTTGAATGTTTCAAAAGCTTCTCATTTTTTTGCAAGAAAGTAAATCCATATTTTCCGAGAAAAATCATCAATGGGTACCATCAAATATCGTTTACCACCACTAAAGATCGAAGTGATTGGTCCACATAGGTCTACGTGAATCAAATGTAACTTCTCAGTTGCTCTCCACATGATTTTCTTTGGAAAATTTCCCTTATGCTGTTTTCCAATGTTGCAAATCGTGCATACTTTGATTCTCATCTTTCATATTTGGAAACCCTTTCACCAACTCTTTCTTTTTGAATAATCTGAATGGACATGTTGTTTAGATGTCTAAACCTTTTATCCAAAAGAATTCCCACATCGTCTGCTTTGAGACATCTCAGGTCTATTGCCTCTTCATTGTATACAACAGAAGTATACAATTGATTGTCATCTGCGTCTGCATGATCAGCCCCTCTTTGTTGATGAAATATCTTTAAAACACCATTTTTGATCACAACTGTTAGCTGCTTTTCCTGCATTTGTCCAATGCTCATCAGATTGTTGGGTGAGATTTGGCACATAGTAGACATCACTCACAACTTGAAGTATTCCTCCCACTTCAAGTCAAATTTTTCCTTTCCCTTGTATAGCTAACCTTATGCCATTTCCCATATGACACAGTGCTTATAGCCTTCGTCTAACTTTATAAACCATGATTTTTCTCCAGTCATGTGGTTGGAGCATCCAAAATCAAGGAACCAGATCCCTTTCCCTTCATCATTACTCATCTATGTATACACCATGGAGAATAATCTTACTCTTCATCAAACTCCACATAGTTAGCATTCGAATTGATAGTGACCCTGGATTCCAAATCGGAAGCAGTTGATGGTTGATCTTCACTTCTTTTCTTAGTCACCTTCTGCTCATGAATCGGTAGTGACGCCTACAACTCATCCACTATGAGGCGATCAATATGCTTTAATTCTTCGATTGAGCAAACCACATAGTTGAAATTTATGGTGAGACTTTGGAGAATTTTCTCGACAATTTTGACATCATCGATGCTCTCTCTTTAATTGTGCATGTAATTGGTTGTTTCCATGACTTGCAAAATATCCCACCACTCCTTTATATTTCATTTCAAGGGTTTCAAAAATCCTTTGCTGCCTTTGCAATTGTGCAATTTTCACTCTGGCATTTCCTTGATGTTTGACCTTCATAGACTCCCACAACTGTTTCACTGTCTCCTTTTGCGTGATTGTCCTCAATGTTGCTTTGAGATCTTTGAGTTTTGCATCACTAAGCACCTTTTGTTGTGCTAGATTTGAAGCTTCGATTATTCTCAGTTCATCAAAACCTGGATTGATGATATACCAATACACCTTGGATCGGAGAAGGTTCTCCATGATCAAGCTCCAGTGATTATGATTTCAATTAAATTTTGGTACTGCTGGTGTAGTGAAGGTTCCTCTGTCTTCCATTCTCTCTACTGTGTTTTTCCTCTCAGACACTCACACTAAGAAACTTTGCTCTGATACCAAATAAATGAAATTTGAACAGACATTAAGCTTTATAATGTAAACAAGATTATATGAATGATTCGTGTATTATTCAATCAAAGAAAAATAATGGCTTGTATAGCAGCCTTACAACGTTCGGCAACAATAAGACCGAATTTATAGGAACATAAAACTGAAACAAAAATCTAACAGAAACTACTTGTCCAGCTCCTAAAAACAAGTTTAACTTATTCGATTCTTGACTTATTCAAAAACCCAACACTCAGATCTCACCGACATGGCACCTTAGCTAGTCCTTCTCGTCCACGCGTGAGATCTATTTCAAAGTGAGAGAAAGGTTTTGATATCAAGCTTTGCCGGCGATTTCATCACCAATGGAGCTCTCAGTGGTTGGTTTGGTATTCCCTTTATCAAAACTCGAATGGATATGGGTTTTTTGAATGGTCGGAGCTTCTTGGAGTCTATGGTTTCAATGGATTTCTTCAGGTCTTGTGTCACTTTCCAGGGGTGGATCTCTACCGGCTTTCAGAACTCTACCTTCCGGCTTATTGGTCTCTAGTGGGTTAATGTTCCTTTTATGCCTCCTCTTTCGTTTGAGACTCAGAGTCATTCTTTAGTATTACTTCTAGGTTTTTTATTTATGTTTATGGTTTTAAGTTGATTCTCCTCCACTGTTAGCATCTTTGGCTAGAGTTGGATGGAGCTTAGGTTGTGGGTAATCTTTTCCTTGAGTTTTTTCTTCAAATCTTTGTGTTTCTGAAATTCTTGGGTTGTGTGTCCTTGTCTCTAGTCTTCAAAGTTGGTGCTTGGTTTGCTACCTAGCTCAAGAGGTCACTATCGAACTTGGAAATCTTTAACCGAGACTCATCTTTTCGAGAGGAACCAAGTCTATGTGACTCAAGTCATCTCTTTTAGGTAGGAATCCCCGTTGCCGGAATGTGGTTTGGGAACTCCTTAGTTGATAGCCATTATAGGCTTTCCTAGGCAGTTTCATTAGTATATTGCTTCAAGTTCTTATTCTGTTTGGTCTATTTTGACATCTGTTTTTGATATTTATGGTTTTTACTCATGTATTAAAATACTAGCAAAACCAAAAATATCAAAAACAAAGGTCAAAACACGACTAAACGAATTTTGCACATGGCCATATGCAATATGAGGTTTTTCTAATGTCCCATTATCAAAAAAGAATATTACTATTATTATTATTATATAGGACCACAAACCAAGTTTAGTGTATTAAGGCCTGTTTTTTCCTAGTTCTGCACTAGGCATTTACTAAATTAGATTTAGGTTGATTACATTGTACCGATCTTATTGCTTCGTATTTGATTTTTTGTTATGATATTTTAGATGATAAAAAAATTCATAATATTTTTTTTCCAAGGTTCACTAATCCTTTTATTTTATCATCTCAAACTAAAATATAATAGGATTGAGAGATTACAACTACAAGAGACCAACAATAAACAATGCAGATAATCAATGATGGTATCAATCCTTACAAATAAGGAAGATGATCAAACCAAAAATTGAAGCTAGCCAAGCAGGGCAACCCCAGGCTAAGTAGGATGTGAATATGTTTGAACACCAAATAAGAAATCTTCTTTAATGATCTTTGGAGGCTCAGATAAATTCTTAACATTACTCTACCGGTTTGGATGTAAGAAAGGGCATCTTCAATTGTCATGTGTCAGTCTTTGACAATGATAACACCTCTTATGAATACGCTCATACTCAAAGCTTATTGCTACCCACTTCACATATAGGTCATTTGAATTCTCATATGCTCTTCAAGGGTGTCAATACATATAGCATACTTTGGACTCAGATGAATCCTCTGCTTAAGGTTTCTTGGCATCAAAAAGCCAGCTCGAGGACCTGTCCTAGGTAGCTAGCAATCTTAGTTATGGAGTTCGAGTCATAATACACCAACATAATGTTACAGAACCTAATCCTGATAAGAAAACATTATAGAAATCTTCAGGATGTTTCTCAGACCACCATTCATTAACAAAGTTCTAATTTTCATATTTTTATGCACCAACATTGAGAACGTAGAGAATATCTATTTTGGAGTCTAAAACAAATTGGAAATTTTCATTGGTTTGAGCATATCCATAACATCTATCATAGGTCTCCGTAGTCTCAGTATGTCATAAATGAACTTTTAACATCTTTTGGTTTTCAGGATTCAATAGCCTCCCAATGAGGCTACACTTATTGCATTCCATTCCAAAAGCTTTCAAAACACCACTTAAGATGGGTTTATCATCTAAAAAACAATAGGTACAAATAGTGTCTAATAACAGAATAAAAGCCTGCTAGAACCTAAGGTCCATTAGAATAATGAGTCCATAAGCCCAACAGTAAACTAAGTTAAATTGCTAACACATGTGGGACTCTAGTTAGCATGCAGTACAAGAAATGTATCTCACTTATAAACCAATATATTCCTTAAATTTGACATGTGTACTCCAAAGCGTACACCTTGAATTCGTTGGGGAGCATCCAGAATGACATGCGTACCCCATGAGCGACACTTGGATTCCACTGAAAACCCAATCAACCAAAATGGACTATATAAAAGACCAAATGAAAATAAAGAAAACCATGAAAAACTAGACGAGAAGGAACACAACGAGGAGAATACTCAGTTATCTCAAGAATACATGAAAATCTGAGAACATTCAAAAGAATTTAAACTTAGAATAAGTTGGCTTTTCGATCCAAATTGACGACCCCATAAACATGAATCTCAACCTAAAATATGAATGTAATAGAACTACGACCGGATATATCCCATTCGAGAGGGTACCTAGGCAACCAAACACGGTGTAACCACTTTTACAAAACATTTATGTTATATGGAGTATGAATAATTGGCATCGTATGTGGAGACGAGATATCTCTAACTAAAGGAGTCGGGAGGATGATTGACGAGCCGACAAAACTAACTGAAGAAATAAAAATGACAAATCGGTTGCATCGAGAAAACAATGACGAACCAGTGTGACAAGCAAATAGTGACGCATCAGTGTGACGAACAAAACAATGATGAACCGTTGCGACGAGGAAACAATGACAAATCAGTGTGAGAATCAAACAACGACGAACCTGTACAACAAGCAAACAATGACAAAATGGTGTGACAAGCAACGATCCTGTGGAGTTTAATGTATGCTCAAGTTTGTACGCGTCCGGATTTAGCGTACATTGTTGGAGTTTTGGGCAGATACTTAAGTAATCCAGGTTTGGACCATTGGAAAGCAGTCAGAAGGGTCATGAGGTACCTGCAAAGAACAAAGGACTACATGCTCAACGTATCGGAGATCAGATAATTTGGAGATCATTGGGTATTCTGATTCTGATTTTGCTGGATGTCAAGATAGTAGAAAGTCCACTTCAGGCTATTTTTTTCTGTTGGCTAGTGGAGCTATTGCTTGGCGTAGTGCGAAACAATCGCTCGTAGCTTCCTCCACAATGGCTGTAGAATTTGTAGCAATATTTGAGGCATCCAATCAGGGACTTTGGCTGAGGAATTTTATCACTAGGCTGCAAATTCTTGAAGGAATTGAAAGACCACTTAAGCTATATTGTGACAATAAATCAGGGGTTTTGTACTCCAACAAAAATAGGAGCGCAACAAAGTCCAAGTTTATCGATATTAAGTTTCTCGTTGTTCAGGAGAGGGTACAAAGTGGAGAGATTTCCATAGAACAGTTAGTGATAAACTCCCATGATAGCAGATCCTCTTACAAAAGGTATTCCACCAAAGTTCTTTCATGAGCACACTGCTCGAATGGGTGTTTCAGCGTTTGAGGATCATTTGGTTTAGTGGGAGTTTTTCATTTGGTTTTAGGTTCTATGTTTTGATTGTGTTTATGCACATTTTCTGATCAGAAATAAAGTTTTTTAGTTTACACTCTTTGTACAATAAAGTTTAAGGATCTCAATAAAGTAGGACCAGTTGAAAATCCGACATGTACCGATCACCTTTCATGTGATTTTCATGCCACATTTTTTATAATTGATCTATGTCATTTGGCTATATTGATTTCAGTGACCATGTAAGGTTTGGTTATTTTTATTATAACGAAGACCGCTATGATTCTATGTTTTTATAGTCAATGGACGAGATTGTTTATGCCCTGCTAAATAATGACAATGTTGAGCTCATAAAGTCTATCA
>JAKUCM010007865.1:0-31075 GCA_023374145.1 Lepidium sativum
GAGAGAGAGACGATCTATCTCTTGTTCTTCTCATTCTCAATTATTAGGTTGATTTTTTTGGTGCATAGATTTTATATTGTCTATTGAGCAATTTTATGTAAACTATGTTTTTTTCCTTTGTGTTATGAAACCCTTTTAAGCAATACAAAGTTTTATTCACTAAAACAAGATATATTATGGTGTAATAAAATAAGGGTAATTGGAAATATATCCCTTCACATTAGACATTTTTAAAAACCCCTTTCATTTAATATAAAATTAAAGAAAAAATGTCTTCTGTCTAATGAAAGTTAGAGATATTTGTCCACAATGCCTACGCCACTTTTCCTGTATCTCCTCGATTTTGCTACTTCTCTATGGAATTATGGCATTTTGTCCAAATTTCCGTGCTCCAATTCTCTCGTTTGATTTGTGGCAAAAAAAATTAAAATAACATTCCCTAATTTTTGTAATTGTGATATTTGGCAGAAAAAAATTGTTCTGTCAATATAGAGATGACATTGTATAGTGAAATGGAAAAGAAATTCCCAAAAGACAAGAATTATCATCATGGTCATGAATTGTTATTGAAATTCATGTCTATTATCTTGATGGCAATCCATTACGAGAAAGACCTAAAATAATCAATATAATTCCCTTTATCTGAACTATTATTGATGCGACCTAAACTACTTAATTTAATTCCCTTATCTGACATTATGGATGCAGTGAAAAGTTCATATTACATATTAAAATGAATTTCATACAAAAATAACATAACTAATTGAAAGGTTTAATAAAATATTTTACCAAACCTGATTCCTATATTTTATTTTAATTAAGTTGATCAAAGAAATATTTGATCAAGAATACCATTATAAAATATATAATATGTATACACATATACATATATATATATATATATATATATATATATATATATATATTTGTCAACTCAACTCCTCCAATGAGTATGATAAAAACCAAAAATACAACATTGAATATAAAATCAGTTCAATTCAAAATTATTTTAATAGTATAAATTTTAAACTATATAATCTATTGATACTATATTTTTTTGTAACAATAATTTAATCAATAATGATTAATTTATAGTCAAAGTCCTCTAACTATAATTAGATGAGATTTAAATTTATTATATGGAGCTAGATCACAATAAATCAAATGGAACACATGTTTTTTTGGCAATGGTGTTGTGTTTTTAGAATATCAATAAAATAAACATAAACAATGTGGTATTTTTAGCCATAAATACTAATTCGTGTACACTATTTTAAAATATAAATTTTATAATACAACTGATTTTCATATAATATAATTTATGCCGTATTTCAATTTACAAAAGATTGTATATAAACATACAAATAAATATCACTTTTTCACGATTTTTTTTTAATTTTTTTTGTGAGACTATGCTTAACCCTATCTATAATTAATTGTACACGACACCCAAAACCTTTCCGAAATTAGAAAAAATACCACCAAAACGTACCATCGTAGGTTTGCTAAATGACGATTATAATCTTAAAATGCCACAAACTTACAAACATTAAATTCTCTCTTTGTCTTAAAATCGAAAAAACAGAAGAAAAGAGGAAGAAGGAAGAAGAAAGAAGAAGAGAAAGAAAGAAAAAACGAAGAAGAAAGCAAAAGAAAAGAAGAAAAAAGAAAAAGGATGAACAAGAAAGAAAAAAGAGGAAAAAGAAGAGAGACTAAGAAGAAGAAAGAAAGAATATCAGATTTTCAACTGGAAAAAGACGAGATTTTCAACCGAGATAAATGACGAAGACAAGATCTTCAATTGGAACACATTACCAAAATATTGAAAACTATGTTCGGAGATATTTTTATGGGGGACGTCCTTGTTTTAGACATTTAATGTATATCATTATGCAGACGCCCTTGTTTTATGTGTATATTCTTAAATAATATATTTATGTTTTTATGCGATACTTATTTTATTATTTATTGTTTAATCACGTGTGTACGGTAATAAAAGAAAAAAATTGTCAATACCCATATTTCTTATAGTTTAAAAAGTGGCATTTTTCGAGTTAAAAAATTTAACTTACATTTTCACAATTACAACTTAATTATGACATTTTTCAGAAATTTCCTAATTTCCCTAATTAGTATGCTTGACTCAGTGGTTGGAAGAGCAAAAGTCTTCTAAAGGAGTGGGAAGTTCTGCTTCCCCTTGGTTCGGGTCATTTAAATTTTTCACAATTGTTTTGAACGCTCATCATTATTGACTCCTTCAAAGTATTGTTAACATGTGAAGTGAGGTCAATATTTTGAAATATTTGATAATTAATATTCTATGCCCGTAAGTCACGACTTACTTTCTTGTTTATTATAAATATTGGCCAAATTGATTTATCGTTGCATTCATACCTTCCTACATCTCTCTCTCAGTCTCTTTTTTCACTCTCTCCGAAAATGTGTATGAAAACTTCTTTTTTCAATCTTGTACTTTGTTCTTGCAGCAAGCTTTTGCGTCGGGATAATCCACAATGTGAACAAAACATCTTTCACCCCCCGACGGCCCTTATAAGAAAAAACCTTAATGTCATCCTCTCGACTGTTGCTTCCAAGATCAGTTCTCGAGACGGCTACTACAACGTCTCGGTTGGTCAAGGCACTGAAAAGATCTATGCATTGGGACTGTGTCTCCCGAATGCTGAACCGAAGCGCTGTTCAGACTGTATCCAAGCCGTAACCACCAATTTACCTGGATTCTGTTTGAATCAGACTCAAGCTTACGAGTATGATGCTAAAACATTTCATACGCTCTGTCTTGTTCGTTATGCTGACGATTTTTTTTTGGACGTCTTAGACGAAACCCCGATGTTCATACAGTGTAACCCAACAAATGTTACCAACATGACAGCGTTTAATAGTATTTGGAAGGACTTTATTGAGGGTATGATTTTTGCAGTTACAGCTTCTTCTAGGAAATATGTAGCCCAGAAATCTCCTCGGTTTGGTGACCAAAATATATACGCGCTAATGCTGTGTATTCCAAAGTTGTCTTCGAGCGACTGTGTGGTCTGTCTTCGGGAAAGTGTCACTACATCTGAAGGAACGTGCATGGGGAAGGAAGGGAGTAACATTCGGAAACCGTCCTGCTATTTCCAGTGGGAAACATATCCCATTTACGACGATTTCCCTCCTCCGAACACCCAAGCCCCTCAACCCGTTCGCTCTCCAGAACCTCTGGCCTATGAGACTCCAAATGAGGAAAGTATTTCTACAAGAATTATTGTGGCGATTGTTGTTATTGCGGTCATTTTCGTGGCGCTGTTAGCTCTAGGAATAGTTCTATTGAAGAGACGGATATCATACAGAAGACTAAACCTTGGAAGTGAGTAACTTTTATCCCTTTTATAGCAGAGGATACACATATCTTCTCACAATCTCATACATGTTTCTTTTGTTGCAGCTAATGATGATATCACGAGTACACAGTCGCTGCAATTTGACTTCGGGATGATTAAAGCCGCGACTGGTAATTTCTCGGAGAACAACAAAATAGGTCAAGGTGGATTTGGTGAAGTTTACATGGTATATATGAACTTTAATTATATCTATGAGTGTTTGATTCGTAATTACTAACAACCTACGAACTAAGAAGCTGTTCATGTGACTGACTCTGTGTAGGGAATATTACCAAGTAAAACTGAAATTGCAGTGAAGCGACTATCAAAAAATTCAGGACAAGGCATACAAGAGTTTAAAAACGAGGTTGCTCTTGTGGCGAAGCTTCAACATAGGAATCTTGTTAGCCTTCTCGGGTTTTGCTTGGAAGGAGATGAGAAAATACTTGTCTACGAGTTTGTTCCCAACAAGAGTCTTGATTATTTTCTCTTCGGTCTATTTCTAATCTTTGATTCTCTCCATATTCCTGTGTTCATTCTTAAGACATAGATTCATTGTTTATTTAATACTGAATGCGTAGACTCAACAAAGCGACGACTTCTAGATTGGAGAAGAAGATACAATATCATTAAAGGGATTATACGAGGAATTCTCTATCTTCATCAAGATTCACGGCTAACAATCATACACCGTGATCTAAAAGCGAGCAACATTCTTCTAGATGATGATATGATTCCAAAAATAGCTGATTTCGGCATGGCAAGGATTTTTGGGGTGCAGCAAACTCGAGCCAATACTAGCAGGATAGCTGGAACTTTGTAAGTGATTATCACTCTAATGCAAGCTTTTGATCATCTCTCGTATATTGTAATGAAAACTTTATATTTTTCTTTTTTGTTTAGGGGTTACATGGCTCCTGAGTATGCGATGCACGGTCAATTTTCCATGAAATCTGATGTCTATAGCTTTGGAGTGTTGGTTCTTGAGATCATAAGTGGCAAAATGAATAACAACGTCTTTGAAACAGATGGATCTGCTAGCAATTTAGTCACACATGTTAGTAGTTTATAGTTTTTAACTAATATGATAAATGATTATGGACTGTTTATTAATAACATTCTTATATTAATGTTAGGCTTGGAGACTATGGAGAAAAGGTTCGGGTTTAGAACTTGTGGATCCTACTTTTAGGGAAAATTATCAGAGTGATGAAGTTACAAGATGCATTCATATCGCACTTTTATGTCTCCAAGAAGATCCTCAAGCTCGTCCGTTGATGTCTACAATAATCTCGCTACTCACGAGTACTTCAACTGCTTTAGAAGTGCCTCGTGCACCTGGACTTTTCTTCCTTAGTAGCTGCGACCGAGATTCAGGAGCAGAGGGCTCGAATTCGTTTGGCAAACCAGTTTCTTATTCTGTCAGCACAACGATTCCAGATTTATATCCTCGTTGAATGAAGCTAATATTGTTTTTTTTTCACCGTTGGACAACAACTACCGGACCTACTAAACTAATATTGTTTTCTTTACTGCTTTTAAGTTTCTTTATAATTAAAATCACCAGTTAACAAATGAACGTATTTGCTTTAACTTTTTGATACAAAAAAACTATACGTCATGCATTTAATCTCACAAAATATTATTAAATTTATTTTATTTTATGAACTATCAAAAATATGTCAAAATCCACATACCAATAATTAACCGCAACTGCAAATTTGATGACATATGGATAACATATAGATTGATTTATTTATTGACAACATGTTTAATTTATTTTAAAATTAATATCTTCTAAAAGAGATTTAAAAGACTTAATTTTTTTTTCAATAGTCTAATAACATGAATCTTATATATATATATATATATATATATAGATTTTTTTTAATTTCACAATTCTACTAAGTATAGGTTCGAACCTTATGCATATATATGTTAAATATAGTAATTGTTGTAAACATGTCCTTCCCCTCTGATGTGGTATTAATATATTACCAGAAAAAAACTACATCTTTCTGGTGAGTGTCTTTTGTTGTTGTTGTTGTTCTAAACCATAAATGCATTAATTGAGTGAAGTCACATACATACTATAAAACATGTGACCTAGTTGATACATTCATGATTTAATTAGGCATTATGTAGAGAGTTTAAATTCTACCATGTCTCAAAATGGGTCAGTATCCATAAATTGACCATGTTTGTTTGTTAATTTAATATAATTCGGGTTGAATTTTTTTACCCAAATAAATAAATGGGCAGATATAGATTATTACTTATGGGTCTATAAATCTAATGGATTGACCCATTAAAATTATGGATTACTTATGAGTTATTGATCATTAAAAATACGGAATAATAAATATATAAAATATCTTATAGAAAAATATAATTTTTCATTTATGAATACGTATAAGAATAGAAACAACCGTGACTTATGTACAAAAATTTATAGAATTAGAAATTTTTTTTACAAATATGTAAAATATATATAATAATAGAAACTACTGTAAAATATGTAAAATATTTAAAAATGTAGAAATTTTCCTTTATTCTAAAAAATATTTTACATGATAAAGTTATATATAATTAGCTTCTATAGTTAACCTAAAATTTATGTAGATCATATTTTTCTATTGCACTTTTTTTTACGATTGACCTCTCTACTTTTGAAATCATAGCAACATCTACATTCAAAGGTTAACTAGCCTCAACCTATATATATATATATATATATATATATATAGTTGTGTATTATTTTATTATTCATTATAACAATGTATATATAGTTTGTGATCCTAGTGCTTATCATACGTAATAAAAATTTATAGTTTGTGATTGTAAAGTGATTATAATTTTATTAAATGGATAATATGGAAGAGTGGGGGCCAATATTAGTTGACAAATAAGAAATACTTATGGACGACGGTGATGACTATATGCCGTCATCACATACACAAGATGAACCTGTAACGAAATCTCGTAAACCAAAGAGAAAAACTTCAGACATGTGGAAATTTTTTACTCAAATTGGAAAAGGTGAAGATGGAAAGAATCAAGTTAAATGTAACTATTGTGGTGATAAACTTGTCTATGAGCTAACCACATGGACATCTCCTATGAAGTGTCATCACCTGAGATGTAGAGAAGCCAAAATATGGAGACATAGCCACTATGATAATAGGTGCAGATGGAAAAGTAAGGAGAATAAAGATTGATGAAAATGTTGTTCGAGAGAAGTTTAGTAGTGTTATCATTAGACATGATCTTTTGCTGCTCTTGAATATGAAGAGCTGATGATTTTTCTTCAGTATTTGAATCAAGATTATAAAATTTACAGTAGAAACACAGCAGCATCAGATGTGGTTATGACTTAGGAGAGTGAGAAAAACAAGTTGAATATATATTATAAAGTTAAAACACCGGTCCTACCTCCATCCACTTTGAACCATGCCTGCCCGATCTGCCCGAGGTAGTTCATCTGCCTTCTGATTCAACGATCTTGGGATAACTGATAGGGTACAGCTGCTGAAGAGCGCTTTCAGACGAGCATAATCCTCCTGATATGTCTCGAAAGCCGGCCAGTCCTGTGGATGCTGAAGAATGTGCCACACCGTCTCGCAGTCGGTCGAAACCTCAACCACCGCCACCCTCCTCTGCACTAACGCCGCCAATGCCCGAATGACCCCTTCCAATTCTGCATGCAACGGCGAAAGACACTGGTGTCCTCTCTCTGATCCCGTCAATACTTCCTCCACTGAATCTTGAAAAGCTATCCAACCAAAACCCGAATAAGGGTCAGATTCTTTCCAGGAAGCGTCCACATAACACTTGTATCCGTTGAACGTCTGATTAGCTGTGGTAGGGAAGATGAATACTGACTTAAAATTGTCAGTTATAGACCTCGAAGGATCTATCAGAATCATATTCTTTTTACGGACCCTAGACCACTCTTTGTGCTCTAGGATCGCCCGCTGTAATACTACTCTAGGATCTAAATCATTATTCGAAAAGCAAAAGACGTTACGTGCTTTCCAAATCTGCCATATAATCCAAGGGAAAACTTCCTCCTCCTCTTGCAGGGAGGCTCTCGACATAAAAATCCATATTATGCAAGATAGAATCCCTCGGAAAACCTCCCGGCGCCGAAAGAATTGGAGATAATGCCCATACTTGGCGAGCTGGGGGACACGCAAAAAACACATGCAACATCGACTCTTGGTCTGCCGCACATCGGGGACACCTAGGATCCCCTTGAAAACAACGTCTAGACAGGTTCTGTAGCACTGCAATACTGCCTGTCAAAATATGCCAAATTAAATGCTTAATCTTTTTGGGGCAATTTAACTTCCAAATTTTCTGAAAGAAAAGGTCCAGGGATCCCACCCAATATCGTCCAGTCTTGGTAAAGTACCATATCCACTTATCTACCCTTTGATACTTTGGGATACGCATAGCTAGAATTAACTGGGCATCCCGGGCCTCAAAGTACTGCCGCACCAACTTCTCCTTCCACTGACCCGTGTTCTAGTTTATAAACTGATCCACTGTTATATCCGGAAAAACATGAGCCTCCGACCTAACCGCTGGTCGTGGGTGAATATCCGGAATCCAGGAGTCCTTCCACACTCTTATCGTACTACCATCACCAATTTTCCTAATAAAACCTTTAATTAAATTTTTGCGAGCCACAATGCTACGCCATCCATATGAGGATCCATCATGTGGTTGGGCGTCTAATATACTCCTCTCCTTATAATATTTACCTTTCATTACTCTAGCCAAAAGTGTATATGGAGACTCTAATAATCTCCAATATTGCTTTGCCAACAATGCCATGTTAAATCCTTCTAACCTTCGAAAACCCAATCCTCCTTCTAATTTAGGTCGACAAAAATCCTCCCATTTTTGCAAGTGTATTCCACCTGATGTAGGTGAATTTGCCCACCAAAACCGTGCAATAGCGGACTGCACTCTATGAAGGAGCTCTTTAGGAAGCTTGTAACAACTCATCACATAAGTTGGCAATGCGGTAAGAATTGATTTAATCAAAATCTCCTTCCCCGCCCTTGAAAAAAACTGTGTCGTCCAATTAACTATCCGGGCTTCCAATCTTTCTGCCACATAAGCAAAAATTTGGATCCTTGATCCGCTTAGACTCTCAGGTAATCCTAGATACATTCCTAGTCCTCCGAATTCTGTATTCCTACAGTAGTCCGAATTGCGTCTATACTTGGCTGATCTACATTATGTCCAAATTGAATCGAAGACTAATCAAAGTTTATCATCTGACCCGATACCAATTCATATTCCTTGAGAATCTTTAGTATCATCTTAGCCTCCCCTACTCTCGCTTTACAGAAAAATAATGTATCATCTGCGAATAATAAATACGACACTTCTGGACTATCCCGTGCTATCTTTATACCCGTTAGGTACCGTTGCTCTACCGCTTTATTAATTTTAGCGATGAGGACTTCAGTACACAAAATGAACAAATATGGTTACAGAGGATCACCCTGTCTTAACCCCCTGTGAGGCACTATTCTTCCCCCTGGATTCCCATTAATTAGGATAGAATATTCTACATTAGAAATACACCACATGATGCAGCAGACCCATTTCTCACAAAAACCTAATATAATTAGCAAAGATTGTACAAAGTTCCATTCCACTCTGTCATACGTCTTACTCATGTCAGTCTTTATAGCCATATAATTCTTCCTGACTGAACTATTTGTCCTAAGAGCATGTACCATCTCTTGGGAAATTAAGATATTGTCCGATATTAGTCGACCAGCAACAAACGCCGATTGCGTCTCCGATACTAACTTAGGTAACACTCTTTTCAACCTTAAGCACAAGATTTTTAAAATAATCTTTTAACTAATATTGCATAGACTTATTGGTCTGAACTCAGACATTCTAGTTGGTCGGGATGTCTTAGGAATAAGGCAGATGTTTGTTTTATTCAACGCTTTCTCAAAGTACCCATTTTCCAAAAACCTATTGACCAAATCCACTAGGTCTCATTTAACAAACTCCCAGGAAAACTGATAAAACTGGGCCGTCAAACCGTCTGGTCCTGGCGTTTTATCCGAACTCATTAAAAAGAGAGCATTCTTAACTTCCAGCTCATCGACTGGGCGTATCAAAATCTGATTGTCAAGTTCCGTTATTTTTGTATCTAGTTCCGTAAGCGGAGCCAGCATTCCATTACAAGTGGAGAACATATTATTGAAGTAATCTGATGCTTCATGTATTATTTCCGCCTCTCTAACTACCCATGTGCCATCGCTAGTTATTAACCCTGAGATTTTATTCTGCACCCGTCGTTGTTTGACTTTAGCATGGAAGAATTTAGTATTCTCATCTCCCTCTTGCAACCATTGGTTTATACTTTTCTGTTTCCAATACATTTCCTCCTCCAAATATGCCTCTTTCAATTGGATAGTAGCTTCTTCTAATTTTTGTGAATCCGGTATTGGTTCACTTACACAATCATCAACCAATTGTCTCAAAACTAGGATCTTCTGATGACCAGATTGAACATTTATCTTTCTCCAACGTGAAATCTCCTTCCTGCACCGCCTTATCTTTTCCAAGAAGAAAGCGCTAGTATTTCCACGTAGCCCATCTTGAGCCCAATTGCATTGAACTATATCTCTAAAACCGGATTTTCCGATCCATCTCTTGTCAAAACAAAAAGTTCGACGTTTATGCATAGACTCTTCTATCAAAAATTTCCCATAAATTTGTCTATAGTCGGACCCTATCATCTCTAAATAAGTTATTTCTGCTGATGTGAATAAGTCCTGCCAATGAACATTCCCATAAGCCTTATCCAGACAACACCGGACTACACCATTCCTTCGAATTCCTTGCCAAGACTAGATTTTCCCTAATTTCGGGAATTCTGTCATACCACAGTTTCTAAGCATCTTATTAAATTGGAAAAACGAATAAGGAATTCTCATGACCCCTCCTTGTTTTTCATGATTTCCTGCAATCTCATTAAAGTTACCACTGATAAACCAGGGCCCTATTCTCGAGGTACCCATTCTAGTTAACTGTTCCCAGACATATGACCGATTACCCTTTACCGGTTCTCTGTTTAAGAAGGTTATATGAGATATAATATTAGCTATATCCAGTGAAATTTCAATCATATTCTTATTCTGAAAATTTACATTGACATTATAATTATCATTATACATTAGGGCCAGTCCACCACTAAGCCCATTCGGTTCCACCGTTACCAAAGTATTAAAATTTAAATGCAATTGTAATTTTTCTAATAAACTAATTTTATTCTTTGTTTCTGAAAGAAATAAAAAATCAGGTATACAAATTTTCCAAATATCTCGAAGATAATTTATTGTTAACTTATTACCAATACCTTGGCAATTCCAACACACAAATTTAAAATTCATAAAATTAAATCATTGCTGGAGCTCTTATCCCTTATTCTTGCCTTCTTTAGGCTTTACCAAACGAGGCGTTACCCGTGGTGATCCCATTAGAGCCATCTTCTTCGTGGCTACTCCCCTCATAGGTGTTTGAGTTCGGCCTCCTACTTTCCCAGCAAACTGTTGCTGTTTTACAGCTTTTGTTGCCTTAAATTTCTGCAGCTTGGCAGCCATCTTTTCATGGACCCGAGCCTCTTCTTCCACTGTCAAATCATGTTGACTGCTCATTACAGCCTCCCTGGCTATCTCCTCCAGGATTTTATCCTCCATTTCTTCATTCTCACTCAAGACCAGATCGTCTACTGCGTCCAACTGCTCCGCAGTCATTTCAGGGAGAGCCTGCTCAGCATCCGCCATTACCTGTAACTCTGCATTCCCTCCAATCAGCGATGTCTCGCTGGTTTCCACTACCTGCTCGGCTTCAGTCTCCTGAAACAAAGGTCTTCTGACCTTTTTGGCCGAACCCAAATCTCCCTGCATCTCTGCTTCAGGTACCTGAAGGAAATACATTGGTAAAACATCATATCCCATCATATAAACAATCACACAGAGATTGAAACCAAGCAGTACCTTAGCTAATGTTTTTAGAGAAGGCTCCATTATAGAGGTATCACGTCCTCTTTTATCACTTGTGGTTTTACCCACAACCATGTTACCTTTAGCAGCGACTCCTAGAGCCTTCTTCCCAAACAACACAGCCCCCTTAAAACTTTTATTGCGGTCCAACTGAGAAGGTTTTCTATTCCTATCTCTATTACTTACACGATTTTCACCCCTTGCCTTATAAAAAACAGTGGAATCATGTGTCATTCTAAAACACAGAGAGCAGTAACCTTCTAGTCTCCTATATTCCAACATGATTTTTGACTCTTTACCCTCCTCAAATTCCAAGACCGACGAAAATATTAAGGGCTTAGAACATGCCAGTTCTAATAAAACCTGTCCCTTATCAACATCTATTTTTAGGACCAGACCTACCGAACTAGCCAGTAATCTGTACACCTCATCTACCCGATACTCAAATGGAATTCCGGTAAATCTAAGCCATAGTTGTATTTTGGATTGTCTGCATCTGCCATGAGTTTCCATGGAGCATATGAGACCATCCATCCATCGAAATTAATTGACCCGTATTGTACCACACTTACCAGATATGCCTCGGACTGGAATTCAAATTGAAATCGTCTATTTCCCAAATTCAGGCCCTTGACTCGACCCACTAAGCTCCAGAATTGCGGCATCCAGAATAGGAACATGTCAACATTCTGAACCTGAGGATTCAAACATCGACCCATGAGTACTTTAGAGCTTCTAGCTAATAAAGCAGAATTATCTATTTTTGGGATTTTGATTTTCAGAACACGAGGTGGAGATTTTGCAGACATGATTTTAATTTTAGAACTTAAGCTCGACATTGACTTAATAAGACCTTTGCCTACACTTAATTCATTAAAAATACGCTGAACTATTTGAGAATTATTCTGGTTCTCACGGTCTCTATTTAAAGACCTCCGCTCTTGATAAGAATTAACTTGAAAAATTGTTATCCCAAACGATTCCTCCCTTAACCTAAGGAATTTTACCAGAATACTCTTAGAAAACCATCTATCAAAAGCTATATTTAAATTTAAATTCTTTAAACTTAGGAATGCTAAGTTATCTCTTATCGGCATTGGAATAATCCTCCAAGAGATCCTACACATCCTCCTCTCAAACTTATCTTCCGGTATTTCCTTCACTAACATCTCAAAACTCAGAGTTTTATATTCTTAGTTTAGATTGATAAAATTGTATAATTTTCTAATGAAAAAAATAAAATAAAATTATAGAATAAAAATTGGAAAATGATTTATTGTATAGCGGATTTTGGAAAAATCTAATTAGATAATTTTTGTTGAACGATATAATATAATTTAATATTATTAATATTCAAGTATTAAACTTTTTAATAAGTGTTTTAGTGTATTATAAATATTTTTTTTATATTAAAACAACTAATAATTTATAAAACTAAAGTTTATATTAATATTTAAACTACATCTAATCTATATTTTGGGCATGTGTAGAAGATTGAACGATTGTTGAAAGAAAATCAGAGAAATAGTGATGAGCTTATCAAAGAGATATCTAATAGAATGCATATTAATTTCAGTAAGTATTGGGAGCACTACAGTGTTATTTTTGCAATGGGTGCTGTTCTTGATCTTAGAATGAAATTTAAGCTTTTGAAGCGTCTTTACGAAGAGATTGATCCAGTTACTTGTCAAATGAAAATGGAACATTTGAGGAGAAAAATGACTGTGCTGTTTGAAGAGTACAATAAAAAGTTTCCTATAACCATGAGCTCTGCAACTATGTCTTCTTCTCATCATCATCCCACTGAGCGTGGTAGAGAAAGCTTTGATGCTGTAAGTTTTAAAGTTTAATACAATTTAGCTAAATAATTAATTATTCACATCGTAACATATATGTATTATGTATAATATAGGATTTGTTTGATTTGGATGATACACCTGATGCTATGATGATGGAAAATCACTATTGAATATTTATCTAGATGAACCAAAGTTAGAGATGAAAATTTTTCCTGGCATGTGTGTGCTGTAGTATTGGAAAGATAATAGACATCGTTTTGGTGCTTTATCATACATGGCATATGATGTGCTCAGTATTCCCATCACTACGGTCGCTTCAGAATCTTCTTTCAGCATTGGTTCTCGTATTCTTAACAATTATCGAAGTCGATTTATTTCTAAACATGTTCAAGCTTTACTTTGTAGTAGATCTTGGTTATTTGATTTTTCAACCCATGAAAAAGGTAAATTTAACATTTATATTCAATATTTTCTTACTATAATATTTATTGGTATTTTATTTTAATTGTTATTTTCCAATTCTCTTAGATATCGAAGAAGAGGATGACGTTTGCATCAAAGACGGGAATGAACAAACAAAAGAATATTGAAGTTTTCTTTTAATTAAGAACAATTATTTTGCTTTACACTTTTACTTTCATGGTTTTGTGATTTTTGTGATATCATTATTGTCTTAGACATAACTTCCCGTTCCCGTTTAATTTAGTACTCTTTTTATTAGTTTTATATTATTTTATAAGGGTACCCATTATAGCCCATTAAGCCAATATGTTTCATAGTATCGGGTCTAGGTACAAGAATTTCAACCCATAAAATAAATGGGCGGGTCAAAACCGTCCAATAAACTCTATTACCCATGTGGGTTGGGGTCGGGTTACCCACTTTGACACCCCTACATGCTCCAATTGAAATTTTTTAACAATAGATTGAATTTTGTTGATTTAATGGTTACTTGTTAACAATAAAAAAAGAGTCGTCTCATGCATATCTTTAATTGATATTTCTCATAAGACAAACATGACATTGCACACCTTAAATACTTGGCCACGATGAGTTTTTCTTAGTTTAGTGGTTAGGATGATTCAGCTTACGTCTAAGCATCAGAGTTTGATTCCTCCTCACTATATTATATTAAATTAAAAAAATTTAGGGATAGATTTTAACCTATAGATTATGTCTTGTTGATCTAATTATTAACAAAAAAAAATACATGGCCACATGCATATCCTAACTACGTGCTTCATTTTTCGGCTCAGACAATGAGTTGAGTTTAATTCAATTGATTGCATGCCCTGTGATTCTTTTTCTTATTCGAGTTGTGTATATTATCTTCTCTAAGGCGATCGAGCTCGCGCTCTTGGGCTCAAAATGTTAGTTGGACCTGTATTAGCATATCACCAACATATATGTAGTATTATAAGAAATATAACTTTTTCAGAAAATTATCTAAAATGCCACTCTAGTTGGACAAAAAATGCGAAATGCAATAAAAACTCATAAATTATCTCCTGTCCCATAAATTTCTTAGACCACTTTTATTGGTGGTCTCTAAATTTGAGTTTCTACTAATTAAATAATGATTAAAGTAGAAAAAAGTTGAATTAAAAGATGGTAATTTGTTTTGAGTTTGTATGGGTGATTATTGGTAGTTTCTAGGAAGAGTTTCTTAATTTTTTTAAAAAGATTTTATAATTATTATTAGAAATGATTAATTGTAAGACATACACTTAGAATAAATAATCTTAAACAAATCAATTTAATCATGATTTGTTGAAAATTTAGTCCATATATGCTCGACTAAATCATTCTTCAATTGTTCATGGATAGTTCGATCACGAATTTGAGATCGAGTGGCCATCATATCAACGAGATTTGAAGGGATATTTGTAGAATATGTGTTATCGATTATTGTATTTCCTGAAGATTCTGCCTCTATGAATTCGCTGACATCAAACTGAGTATACATATGTCACTCGTCTTCTACACATATTGTGGAGTATTCTGCCTCTATAATACATGCACGCATAATTTTTCCAATTTTTGTCTTATCCCAAAGAAGAGCTGGATTTTTAACAATGGCAAATCGAGATTGCAAAACTCCAAAAGCACGCTCAACATCTTTACGGCAAGCTTCTTGATGGGTGGCGAATAAAGATGCTTTCTCAGTTTGTGGAAGTGGAATAGATTGGATAAACGAAGCCCATTTTGGATAAATTCCATCTGTGAGATAGTAACCTAAACGATATTCGTTCCCGTTCACTACATACCTCACTCTTGGTGCTCGACCTTGTAAAATGTCATCAAAAATCGGAGAGCGATTTAGAATATTGATATCATTTAAAGTTCCCGGTGGGCCAAAAAACGCATGCCATATCCAAAGATCTTGGGAAGCAACCCTACAGTGATGACGTGTATCCAGCTCATTCCCTACAGTGATGACGTGTATCCAGCTCATTCCCTACACAGATGACGTGTATCCAGCTCATTCCCTACAATGAATTCAACTAGAAATCAATATTTTACAGGATTGAAAAGTTGTATTCATAGTATATACCCAAAAAAAAACTATGAAGATTGAGAACATATCTAAGCTAAAGATAGGCAGCAAAAATACCTCATCATTCCTTGAGGCAGAAGCTATTTCTGATGAACGCCTACTGCTATTTTGCATCCTTCAGCTTTTTCACAAAGTCACTTAATCCAGAAAGCTGTTTCATCGACCAATCAAAAAGATATTTCCGTCCTTCTGCTCCCATTTTCCCATATGTTAAGGCTATTATAATGTATGGAATCTGCATTGACAGAATATATATATATATATATTGTAAGTTGATAAAATAATTTAACAACAAGAAGACATGCCTAAGAAAGATATGCCACCAACCATTTTGTCAAGACTAACCTCTCAACTATAAGCTTCCAAGTGTGAAGACTAACCTCTTCCACCGGCCACTTCAAGATGCTTCAGTCCTGCAAATGAAATCAGCTTCCCAACAAATCTGCACAAACAAGAGAGAATGATTTGATTAGTTGTTAGTTTCTGTCAAATCTGCACCCACAATGTTCGAAGTCTCCTTGAAGTCAGAATCTGGGTTTTGCTTCTTGATTTCGTTCCAAATTATCCTTGCAGCACAGTATGTATGGCGTCGATGGTCTCAATATCATTTCAACATAGCATAGAATCCTTTAGATCAAACTGAAAAGATTGAACATTTACCTGAAGCTCAACTCCATAATTTAGCCTTGATCGTTCACCAATGATGGAACGTTGGACACTGCATTCTCGCAGGAAACATACGTGCGAGATTATCAAATCTACCATCTAAAAATCATCAAGTCTTGATCATAGAACTCAAACTTTGGTCGCTGCAAAACACACACAAGAGGTTGAGAACTGAATCTAAGAGACAGTGCTAAGAGATCATATGAAATATATGTTTTTGAGTTCTTACCTATGTATGGCCTCAATGGTCTCTTTGTTTCAGTGCCATCCTTCTTCTTCTTTCCCTTGTTTTCTTCTTCAGTTTGTCCCAACGGATCTTTGTAAGTGCTTTCTATGACACTAGGCCTGATAATGACCACGGGTACGTCTCCTCGAGTGCTATTGATCACCATCTCTCCCATTTCTTTGGTGAAAACATAAGTGTCTTGCCATCCTTATGATCTTGCCCTGTTTCAATGATTTACGTGTTAAGGGTTGTTGCGAGAACTCAATGTAGTTCTGCTGAAGATTTAGATTACTACCTCTCTAGACCAAGACCCTTCATCTTTTGCACCTCTTCCTGATTCTAAGCTCCTTTTCTAGCAGCCTCGAGAGCTAGCTTCATCTCCATGATCCTTCCTTGTCTTTGTCCATTCACATAAGATGCACAAATGTTTTTGCTTGTTTTGATTTATTCACTTTATAGTTCTATCTGCTTGTTTTGCATTATTCACTTACCAGTGGATATTTGCAAGAACAACTTAAGTTTCTTGCATTTCTTGGCGAATCCCATGAGATTTCCGGAGCCTTCTTGTATGCTGTACAAATCTTCATAATCTTACCAAACACGAAAAAGCAATGTTCAAGACAATAGACACAAGTAATCAATCAATCTAAGTACAAGCACAAAGCCATCTTCCATAGGGTTATCATTTAACAAAATCAGGGTTAATCGGCTGCATTAACAAGAACTTACCAGGAATAAACTACAATCGATTTTGAGACAGAAGAACAATATAGAACTTACCAGGAATAAACTACAATCGATTGAGACATTAGAGTAGCACTCGTCTTCTTCCGAGTTTCAACCTGCAATTCCGTTTAAAACAATCAATCAGATACAAAACGGACGAATTTATAGTGGTTCTTCGAATTGATTCCCTAAAAGTAGGAAACCTAGGAATCCAATGGACAGAACTCTTACCAATGGCGATGGCGATTGTGAATCACTTTCTCCTCTCTGTGGCCAGAAGGCTGCAGATCAAGCTGCATGCGATGGAGATGCGCATCATGTGCCTCAGTCGGCGGTTCTCGATTCGCCGATGGGAGCTTGGGTCACCGTCAATTACCTTTGATTCAATATCATCGAAATTTGTCATAGTATTGTCTGAAAAATATCGCGAGGCTTCCACAAATAATTCCTCCTCCTTTGTCACCCAATCACCTTGATGATTTAGGAGTCCAAAAATCTTATTTTGTGCTCTTCATTGTTGTGTCTGAGCATTGAAAAATCTAGTATTTTCATCCCCTCATGGAACCATTTATTTATACTTTTTTTCTTCCAATAAGCCTCTTCATCAACATAGCCTTTTTAAAATTTAATGTAGCCTCGAAAATACCGGCTGAATTATCGATGGGCGAATTTTCATAGTCTTCCAAAATTCGCTCAAGTTCTAATATTTTCTGACGCCTTGGGGAAACATGCTTGATCCACCAGTGAGAAATCTCCTGTCGATAGGAACTTATTTTCCTTGTAAAGGAAAATCTGCGCCTAGAGAACACTTCCTGTCAATTTTTACAATTATATCCTTTAACCCATCCTTACCAATCCACTTTTTATCGAAAACAAATTGTTTTCGTGGCCGAGACGTCTGATCCTTGAATCGACCTAAAATAGGACGATGATCCGACCCTATCATTTCCAAGTATTCCACCTTTGATAATGAGATTAATTCATGCCAATCACCGTTCCCAAAAGCTTTATCAAGAATACAACGGATTACGCCATTATGTCTAACACCACGACATGACTAGATATTCCCGAGCTTCGGGAACTTGACTAGACCACAATCCCGAATCATCTGATTAAAGTCAAAAAAGATAAAGCATTGCGCAACGAGCCACCTTGCTTTTCATGATTCCCTGACAATTCATTGAAATATCCAATGATCATCCACAGTGTATTCCTCATAATTCACATTCTAGTTAATCGTTCCGAGACATAATCTCGTCTTCTTTGTATTGGTTCACCATATAAAAAGTAATAATTGCTTTATTGCCATTAAATTCCACTAAAATATCAATCATATTCTTATCGTTATAATTGATAATAACATTAAAGTTATCTGAATATAATAATGTTAAACAACCAATTGTTCCAATTGGTTCCACCGTGGTTAAAAATTTAAAACCTAAATATAATTGAATTTTTTCTAAAGAAAGATAATTATTTTTTGTTTCTGACAAAAATAAAAAATCAGGTCGAAACTTCAACCAAATATTTCTAAGATAATTAATTGAAACCTTATTACCAATTCCCTCACAATTCCAACATAGGGATTGAAAAACATAAAATTAATTAAAACTTCATGGAGCCTTTGTCTTGCTCCTTAGCATTCCCTTCCTTCACCTTAAAAGTTCTAGGTGTTTTGCGAGGTGACAACGCTGCAATTATTGACATCTTCTTGGTACAAGCACCACAAATCGGTGTCGAAGATCTAGAGGATACTTTACTCGGACCTGGAGGCGGTTTCAAACTCCTAGCCTCTTTACAATTTTGCAATTTCTTAGCAAACTCTTCATGGATTTCAGCCATCTCAACATCTGACAGGTCTTGACTGTAACAAACCGCATCCTCAAAAGCTATATTATCCAATTCGGAATCCTCCATACTCTCTGTAATAGACTCAACCAACACCCCAAAAACAGAAACATAAATCATTTGATATCCTATATATATATATATATATATCTTATTAAATAAAAAGCAGGTTATTTTACAGGTATTCAAAAAAAGAGTCATTTATTCGATATATAAATATAATTTTTTAACTAATATGTTCATATTTACAATATCATTTTAGGTATAATGAATATATAAATATCACAATACATCAAAACATTTCTAAGCAAACACGAGTTGTAAAGAAAAACTGTATTTCATAAACAAAATATATTATTCAAAATCTATATTTCTTATATTTATACAGTTGGCTATTGGATATGCTAGTTCTGGCCTAATGTTGACAAAAAATCATCAAAAATGCTCTGGTACTGTTCAAACTTATTTACTCTATACCCTATCTTATTTTTTCTCTCAAATTATTTTACTTTCTTAGCCTTGCTCGATTTTTTTTCCCTTCGTTACCACCTTGTTTTCCCTGGTTTTTAGACAAATATATTTGTGGACATGTCATTACTTATAAAGACATGGAAATATTTAGTCGGGTCTCGTTCCTTTTTATTACGACATATTTGATAATAAGGTTGTCTTATAGATCATTACAATGTATATGTTCATAAGTTATGTGGACATAGAGAATGCAATTACTTGTAAAGACATGAACACATTTAAGTCGTACCTCATTCCATTTCTACATGCACATTGATCCAAAAAAAGTAATAGTTATTAATCTTGTGGACATATTTATTATAATGACAATGAACTATGTGAACGTGGACATAATTTTATTAACGATAATGAACTACATAGACATGAACTAATACAATTTCAAAGTTCTAGACATGGAAAAATGTCTCATATCTCCATGAATAACCAATGTTTACTTTAAATAGTCACATATCTATTGCCATGACAGTTAATTCTATGGACATGGACATGTACAATTTCATTAAAATGGACATAGACATGGACATATGTCTAAATGGACATGGACATTTACAATATCAATGTTCGTATGGACATAAACATTGATATGATATTTAATTACATGGATTTGAACATGTACAATTTCCTATCATTGCACATGGAAATTTAGCATTTCCTATCCATGGACATGGACATGTACAATGTCCTATCAATTGACACACATGTTCAATTTTCTATTAATGGAAATGGCCACATGTCTCATTTGTCCATGATTCTATAATGTCATTGTTTGTATGGACATATCTATTGCCATGACATTTAATTACATGGATATGGACATATACATTTTCCTATCTATGGACGGAGACATGTTCAATTTCTTATTAATGGACATGGCCATATATCCCATTTGTCCATGATTCTATAATGTCATTGTTCATATGGACATATCTATTGCCATGGCATTTAACTTCATGGACATGGACATGTACAATTTCATATCAATGGACATAGCCATATGTTTTATATGTCCATGATTTACAATGTCATCATTCGCATGAACAAGTCTATTGTCAAGACATTTAACAATATGTTCAGTGACATGTACTATATCATACCAATGGACATGGACATATGTCTCATATGTCCATCACCATTTACAATATCATTGTTTGTATGGACATCCACATGCCATGACATTTAACCATATGTACATGTAGATATGAGATATTGGACTTGCAATTCAAGACATAAACAAAATATTCTAATATTGACAAAGAATAAAGTGTGGCAATCTTATGAACATATTTCTAATACTTCTCATATTACAAGGTATGTCATATATATATAGTATGGATGTATTTAATGCACATCAAAATGCATTATGTGAACATGGACATATTTCATATATGGCATCCCTCATTTACAATATCATTGTTCATATAGACATATTCTCACACTGAACTACATAGACATCGACAATCCATTTTCATATCAATGGACAATGGACAAGGACTTCGACATGTACAATATCATATTTCCAATGTCTTACAATGTCATTGTTCATTTGGACATAAATATTGACATAAAATTTAAAAACATGGACATGTACGGAAAATATAGCAAGGAAGAGAAAACATGTGGAAACCTGATTCAGTAATAGCAGCAGAATAAGTTACGCTTGTAATGGCAGAGATTTTGGAGTCCCAAGATTGTCTGGTTTAATAATACCGCTTACCCTAGTGAGTTCTCTAGGTTAAACCGAATGTCCAAGCTCACCAAAAACCGCCATAAGCCCTAACACCTTCATTTTTAATTCTTTGGAACCAACACATTATGGCGAGCAAACAAAGCCCATGACTCAACTATCATTTGCTTCAATATAAAAAGTTTATATCATCAACTTTGTTCAATAAGGTTGATTACAAACTGAGATTTGAGATCGACAAATTCAAAACTTAGAGATTGAAGCTAGCTTACCAAATAAATAAATCTATTTTATGAGTCAAAGCAACTGAATCAAATGCTCTTGGAAAAGTAGGTTAAATTTGGGCACAAACACCGAATTATCTTGGCCAAACCCTAGCCTCCCTCCATCACCTTTTCCCTAATTCAATAGATCTCCGTCGATGGGTAAAACGGAGTTAAACAAACCGCAAAAGATTTCAATCCAAAAATTTGATGAATCAATTTGTTCATGATTTTGAGCGAGAGAGAAAGATTAATCGGGGTGAAGGAAAAAGTTGGAAATATGAGAAGGGAACATTAACATATTTTGAAATTAAGTTTTAATAAGAAAAAGATTAAAATAGTAAAATGTATATCAATTCATAAGTTTATAAACATTGATATTCATATAATACGTTAAAATTCAATAATAAGAATCTGTATTTTTTATATTCGATAATGACGGGTCATTTGATATTACAAGTCAGTCACTTGATAATTTTTTTGATAAAGACGTCAGTTGATTATTACTAGTCATTTAATATAAATATGAGCTTCATTATATTATGAGACTTGTTTTTTTTTATCAACGACATATTATATTAGACCACAATTGACCGGTCCAATATCCACATTCCTATATAATATAGGCATGATGACTCGATCACAAATTATACAAATACGCTGCCTTAAGTGGATTTACCGTCTGCCACTAAACTAGATGTCATTTGCATTATGAGTTATTTTATAAAAAATATAATTCATTTTAAATATACATGTCATTTTTATTATCAGTTTTATTGATAATTATGGATGTTCTTTGACAATTTAAAGGTCATTTGATAATGATAATTACATTTATATAGTTTTATATTTTTAAAAATATTTGAAATTCCTACAACTATAGATTTTTCACTTATTTCATGTAATCTAGTCAAGAAACCTAATTTAATTATGTTTCGAGTATACTGTATTTGGAAGTACAAAAGAAAAGAAAAATCATTTGATAGAAAATATCTTATGCGCCCACGTCACGATAGAGTCACTTTTTTCCTATTTTTTTTTTTCTTTTCGTCATCCATCCGACTACCAAAAAAAATGAAAAAAGGTTGACTTCTCACGCGTCGCCTTGTTGATTCTGTATTTAGTCTCATTGATTTTTCCACCATAATAACATTTCTACATTTCTTTATAAACTAAATAATTGTATTCATATGTTCCTGCATCTCTCTCTTTCTCATTTTCTCGGAAATGTTTCTGAAAACTCTTTTGTCAATCTTGTATTTTGTCTTTGCAACAAGCTTTTGCGTCGCGGATTTACCACAATGTAGATCGCCGTTTTTCACCCGCAACAGTCGTTATGATACAAACCGTCGAACCATTCTCTCAAATCTTGGTTCCGAGGTTACTTCTCGAGACGGCTACTACAACGGCTCGGTCGGTGATGGTCCTGGAAGGATCTATGCCTTGGGTTGGTGTATTTCTGGGGTTGAACCGAAGCGCTGTTCAGACTGTATCCAAGACGTGTCCAATAATTTACTTAAAAGCTGCTTGAATGAGACCAATTCTTACGAGTATGGAACTCAAAACGATACGCTCTGTCTTGTTCGTTATTCCGACACCTTGTTTTTTGACACGTTACAAGCAGACGCGATGACAGAACGTTGTAGTCCAGAAGATATCGGAAAGAAAACAGCGTTTAATAGGATTTGGATGGAATTTATGGAAGATATGATTGCATCAGCTTCGTCCATGAAGTATGCGGCGAAGGTATCTCCAATGGGGTTCCAACATATATACGCACTAATGATGTGTATTCCACGGTTGTCTTCGACTAACTGTGACAACTGTCTTCGGCGAAGTCTTTCTACCTACCAGGCAGAGTGCAATAGGAAGCAAGGATTTAACGTTCGGAGGCCGCCCTGCTATTTCAGATGGGAAACTTATGAATTTCACGATGCTTTCGCAGATCAAAAGCTGCTCACTCCTCCGAACCCTCAACCCACACGCCCTCCAAATGGAAAATCGACTTCTACAGGAATGATAGTGGGGATTCTTGTTTCTACAGTCATGTTTGTGGCGCTGTTAGCTCTAGGAATAGTTTTTTTGAAGAGAAGACAATCATATAGAACACTAAATCATGGTGAGTTACTTTTATCCTTTGGAACATAGGATACACATATCCTTTCTTAACTACATATATGTATCTCTATTCTTACAGCTAATGATGATATCACAAGTCCACAGTCTTCAACATAAAAATCTTGTTAGTCTTCTTGGGTTTTGTTTAGAAGGAGATGAGCAAATACTTGTCTACGAGTTTGTTCCCAACAAGAGCCTTGATTATTTTCTCTTTGGTCTAATCCGAATCCTTGATTCTCTTGATATTTCTTGTGTTCAGTCTTGAAACCTAGCCTCACTATCAAATTTATACTGAATGTGCAGGCCCAACAGAGCGACAACATCTAGATTGGAGAAGACGGTACAATATCATCGGAGGGATTGCTCAAGGGATTCTCTATCTTCATCAAGATTCAAGGTTCACTATCATACACCGTGATCTCAAAGCAAGTAACATTTTTCTAGATGACAATATGAATCCAAAAATCGCGGATTTTGGCATGGCAAGGATTTTCGGGATAGAGCAAACTCGAGCCAATACTAGCAAGATAGCTGGAACCTTGTAAGTGATTGCCACTCTCATGAAAGATTTACATTGTAACGTTCTGTCTCATTAATCTGTTTGCTTGTTTGTTTTGTGTGTGTGTTAGCGGTTACATGGCTCCCCGAGTATGCAATGCGCGGTCAATTTTCCATGAAATCTGATGTTTATAGCTTTGGAGTGTTGGTTCTTGAGATCTTAAGTGGGAAGATGAATAGTAGCTTCTATGAAACAGATGAATCATCTGGCAATTTAGTCACACATGTTCGTAGATTTTGTGTCTTTTACCAATATTATCAAAGAATTTGGATTGTTATTTGATAACATGCTATATTAATGTTAGGCTTGGAGACTATGGCGTAAAAGTTTGGCTTTTAAACTTTTGGATTCGACTTTCGGCGAGAATTATCATAGTGATGAAGTTACAAGATGCGTTCATATCGCACTTTTATGTGTTCAAGAAGATCCTGAAGATCGTCCTTCCATGTCTACAATCGTCTTGCTACTCACTAGTACTACAATCACTTTGGAAATGCCTCGCGCACCTGGATTTTTCCTCCAAAGTAGCCGTGACGAAGATTCAGAAGCCGAGGGATTAAATCCGTTTGTCACCCCGATATCTTATTCTATCAATGATACAACCGTTACAGAATTAGATCCTCGTTGAATGAAGATGACATTATTTTCTTTCACTAACTGGTGTTACTTTAGTATAATGTGTGTGTTCTACTGTTTATTTACTGATTAAAAAAGTTTTCATCTGTAATGTACTGAAACTTGACACACAGAGTTACTAAATATTCTAAAGAGTTTGTATTAAATTATCAAAACTATGTTATTTTTCATTCAATGATTAATAGTTATAATATTTTACTATCAAAAATATGTTATTTGCCATTCAATGATTACTAAAGGTTGTATAAAATTATTTGTCATTCAGTGATTAATAATTTTTATATTCATTTATCAAAACTATGTTATTCGTTTTATTAGTTCTCACCAAATAAAAACTACAGTATGCTATTAGTTGGCTTATGTATAATGTTGACTTCTTTGCCTTGGGAATTTCTCAACAAGCATAATATTTGTTTGACGGATTTAATGCTCTAAGAAATTAGGCTGATAATTTTGCCTAATAATTTTCAGTCTTGTCAGGAATTATTTATTTCAAAATTTAATATTTTTCTTTTGTTATGGAATTAATGTCATGGTGGATTTTCCGTAAGGAATGGGTATTTTTTCGACTTAAACCAGTTTTCAACTCAAATTCTACATATGATATATCTTAATATGAATTAAGAGGAAGATACATTTTTTTTTTTTTTTCAATTGAACCACAAATGACTGGCTCATTATCCAAGTTCTTGCAAATGCAAGCAAGGGACTTAAATCTTAAGATGTGTAAGTGCGCATGGCTCTTGTGGACTTATTACATGCCACTTGACTAAATGCCACTTGCAGAAGAAGATACATTTATAATTACACATTAGCTGATGTATTATTTACAATAATTTGGGAAAATATTAAAGCAAAAAAAGTTCAGAATAAATATTTTGAGGTTATGATGGTCAAAAAACCATAAGATAAAATTAGCCTATATGTTTTGGATCCAATATATAAGTTATAATATTGGAGAAAATGGGTGAATGGCCTTAAATTTTCCTAAAATTAGTTTTAGTGCACTTATAGGTAACTGTTGATAACTTTCCAACACATTTACCCCTACTAGTACCTATAACCTAATATCTTCCTAATGTCAGAAAGGATATATATGGTAGATTACAATTTTTTGAAATTTTTTTTGCCATCATCTTCAACCAAACAAAGGGTTCTTCCAGGAACAAATTCTTTTTTCTCATTGTTCAAATTAAACAAAGACTTTTTCTCTTATCCGCAAAAGCCATGTTTTTCTCTCACTTCGTCTTTTCCAGTGCACACGAAGAGGCACAAAGTCGCACGAATAAACTTCGGTATTGTTTATCGCCGGTTCAAGTGAAGTCGTGTTGTATAGGTACGAGATTCTATAAGGGTTATGTTTTAATTAGATGTCGATGATGTTCTGTGTTGTTGTACTCTAGGGTTTATTGGCAATCCTATTCTGTAGATTTAGGTTTTTGGCAGTTTCAAGGTATTCGACATCTGCAGGACGTACTCCAATAAGCTTCGGGACAACAGATCTGGTTTTTTGTCAAATTATAGTTACAATCCGTTTGGACTTCATTTCTCTCCTTCATAAAATTTGTTAAAGCCGCACCTATATGCTTCTTATTGTGCATTCATATGTAAACCTAATTGCCAATGGAACAGGTTGATTCTCCCTCAAGGATTGTTTTCTTTTTGACAAGAGCCGATTGGCGAGAGGGACAATGTCTACCCGAACAATAAGAGGCATAAGTGATTCACAAAGATGGGACTGCTGAGATGAGGAATTCTCCTCTTGTTACATGTTACACTTCAAACTTATACATATATGTATATCTCTATTCAGAACACCATTATGTTACACGTTATGTTACACATCATTCTTATACATCTACATATGTTACTACCTTAACAAGACTTTTAAATTTCCTTTCACTTATCAGTTGAACAAAAATAACGATTTAACTCATTCAACAATATGTTCCGGCAACACCATTGATTTGGTTTTTGCTATTTATTTTAGGTTTCATGTTTGTTAGGGATCACATTTGCTCTTTTCACATTTTTTTTTTAATTCGTTACGTTAAACATATATCCCATTTAGTATAGTTTAAACATTATATAATTACCAATGTAATTTCATGTGTAACTCTAACTATAACATTGCACAATACATATTACCACTTTACAAGTTAACAACAAACACAACAGTTAAAAATATGTAGATAAAAGTTGAGAAATAACTAAATATTTAAAACGTTAGAGCGTACAATCTCCTGGCCCTGATGTATTAGAAAGATTGCCACCATGCCAGCACCAATTACATTATTGAGTAATGAAGTACATGAAAAACAACATAATTAAACAACAAGTTTGTCGGGTACACATTATGATAATACGAAAGGGCACCGAAAGAAATATAACAGAAAAATTATAGTGTATACAAACAATTTAAAAATTCACATATATATATATATATATGTAACATATACCTAAAAAATTATAGTGTTAACAAATATTATAGTGTAAGGGTGATATTATCTTTCTTACGTAGGACAAATGAAAGAGATTTATTTTTCAAAAAATCATGTCTTGAAACTAATTTTCTCAAACTTGTGTATTTATAGCTAAACTATTTACCGTTTTGTTCTTTTGTTACTTAGTAACCGAACCTTCTTCAAAAAGGTCTAATGGGTAAGCTACATACGCAATAAATTGAGTTTCTTCTCCTGGAACGGGCTCGATGTGGTAGCATCGTCCTTTGTAACGATCAAGGCTGGTAAGCCCATCGGTCCACACAGTTGTCCATTGTACCAGTAGAAGATTCAGCAGCTACCGCAGCCCCTGCTTCTTCAGGTGGAACTCCGGGTTGAGGAGTTACTCGGAATGCTGCCAAGATATCAGTATCCTTGGTTTCATATTCAGGAGTATAATAAGTCAATTTATACTCTTTAACACCAGCTTTGAATCCAACACTTGCTTTAGTCTCTGTTTGTGGTGACATAAGTCCCCTCCCTACAAGTCATGAATTTAGAATTCTTGCAATAAAACAAAACAACAAGGTCTACTCGACATAAATTAGGAATAGATTTAATTAACCTTTTTCACAGGAATCTTTCACAAAATTATCAACTAATCAGAATGATTCTTTATTAGACCATGATATTTGATTCGCCAAATACATCATTATTGTATATTCTTTCATATGTATAGCGCAACCTAATACTTGTTTTTCAAGTTTTGAATCTTTGACTTTTTATAAATCGAAATATTTAATATTAAAATAATAATAAAATCACTCTTGACAGTAATATATGTTGTATATGTAAATCCTAGATATGACAATATGCGGAATTCATCCATGAAAATGAAAAACAAGGGGGGTTGATAAAGGGATGAAGAGATGGGACGCATAACCGGATATGCTAAAATGAAAATACGAAAAAAAAGCTAATGAGATCGAAATAATGAATCATAAATAGAGTTCCGTTTCGAATTCCCTAGATAAAACATATTCTATTATGATAAATAAATCAAAGACTTTCCGCAAAAATTTTTTTTATTCATATATTTTTTATTTTAAAACTAGGTTTCGGTTAGTTGAGCTTGAAAATGACTATTCCTTCATTGAAGACTATTCCTTCATTGAAATTGAATAAGTAAAAAATTGAATTGCACATTTGCTTGGGTGGTACCAACGAAATCGAGTGCTTACTCCCATTTTTTATTGAATTAACCGATGAATTTGCTATCGAAGATTTTTTTCTGTATTCGAAAAATTTCGCAACAAAATTTAACATATTTTTTATTATGAGAATAAATCTAAATCCTGCTAATGCGGGTCTAGATGTTTCAATAGGTGAAAACAAAAACCTGGGACGTATAGCCCAAATCATTGGCCCGGTACTGGATGTAGCCTTTCCCCCGGGCAAGATGCCTAATATTTACAATGCTCTGGTGGTTAAAGGTCGAGATACTCTTGGTCAAGAAATTAATGTGACTTGTGAAGTACAGCAATTATTAGGAAATAATCGAGTTAGAGCTGTAGCTATGAGTGCGACAGAGGGTTTAAAGAGAGGAATGGACGTGGTTGATATGGGAAATCCTCTAAGTGTTCCAGTCGGCGGAGCAACTCTAGGACGAATTTTCAACGTGCTGGGGGAACCTGTTGATAATTTAGGTCCTGTCGATAATCGCACAAAAGCTCCTATCCATAAATCCGCGCCTGCTTTTATCCAATTAGATACAAAATTATCTATTTTTGAAACAGGAATTAAAGTAGTAGATCTTTTGGCCCCTTATCGTCGTGGGGGAAAAATCGGACTATTCGGTGGGGCTGGCGTGGGTAAAACAGTACTAATTATGGAATTGATCAACAACATTGCCAAAGCTCATGGTGGTGTATCCGTATTTGGTGGAGTAGGCGAACGGACTCGTGAAGGAAATGATCTTTACATGGAAATGAAAGAATCTGGAGTCATTAATGAACAAAATCTTGCGGAATCTAAAGTGGCCCTAGTCTACGGTCAGATGAATGAACCGCCGGGAGCTCGTATGAGAGTTGGTCTGACTGCCTTAACTATGGCAGAATATTTCCGAGATGTTAATGAGCAAGACGTACTTCTATTTATCGACAATATCTTCCGTTTCGTACAAGCAGGATCCGAGGTATCGGCTTTATTGGGTAGAATGCCTTCCGCTGTGGGTTATCAACCCACCCTTAGTACCGAAATGGGTACTTTACAAGAAAGAATTACTTCTACGAAAAAAGGGTCCATAACCTCTATTCAAGCAGTTTATGTACCTGCAGACGATTTGACTGACCCCGCTCCTGCCACCCACATTTGCACATTTAGATGCGACTACCGTACTATCAAGAGGATTAGCTGCCAAAGGTATCTATCCGGCGGTGGATCCTTTAGATTCAACGTCAACTATGCTACAACCTCGAATCGTTGGCGAGGAACATTATGAAACTGCGCAACAAGTCAAGCAAACTTTACAACGTTACAAGGAACTTCAGGACATTATAGCTATCCTAGGGTTGGACGAATTATCCGAAGAGGATCGCTTAACTGTAGCAAGAGCACGAAAAATTGAGCGTTTCTTATCACAACCCTTTTTCGTAGCAGAAGTATTTACAGGTTCTCCGGGAAAATATGTTGGTCTAGCGGAAACAATTAGAGGGTTTAAATTGATCCTTTCCGGAGAATTTGATTCTCTTCCTGAACAGGCCTTTTACTTAGTGGGTAACATCGATGAAGCTACTGCGAAGGCTACGAACTTAGAAATGGAGAGTAAATTGAAGAAATGACCTTAAATCTTTGTGTACTGACTCCGAATCGAATTGTTTGGGATTCAGAAGTAAAAGAAATCATTTTATCTACTAATAGTGGACAAATTGGCGTATTACCAAATCACGCGCCGATTGCCACAGCTGTTGATATAGGTATTTTGAAAATACGCCTTAAAAACCAATGGTTAACGATGGCTCTGATGGGCGGTTTTGCTAGAATAGGCAATAATGAAATCACTATTTTAGTAAATGATGCAGAGAAGAATAGTGACATTGATCCACAAGAAGCTCAGCAAACTCTTGAACTAGCAGAAGCTAACTTGAGAAAAGCTGAAGGCAAGAGACAAACAATTGAGGCTAATCTAGCTCTCAGACGAGCTCGGACACGAGTCGAGGCTCTCAATACGATTTGACTTTTTAACTAGCTGACGTGTAAAAAAAAAAAAAGAATGTATAAAAAAAAAAAGGATCGAAAAGCGAGAAAAACAATAAAAGAAAAAAAAGCTGGTTACAAAAACTTATTAGACACCATTGATCATGGTGTCTAATAAGTTATACCTACTATTGGATTTGAACCAATGACTCCTGCCGTATGAAAGCAATACTCTAACCACTGAGTTAAGTAGGTTATTTATGATCGTTAAAGAGAAGGAAAAGGGATACCTATCACATCGATAGGATTATAAATCCAATATTATTTCTAAGCAATACCAATAAACAACAAGATCAAAGAGATATAATGTTCGATCATGTAATATTAATCTTGACAAGAAATTA
>JAKUCM010007866.1:0-11570 GCA_023374145.1 Lepidium sativum
GCGATAATAATAGTCAATAAAATAATTTGTTAAGAATCGTATTTATTTTAATTAATATTTCATTTATTTATATTTATTATATTAAAAATAATTAATATATTAAATATTAGTTAACTATTTTTAAAATGCTTATGAAAATATTTTTGTTTTATTTATTAATGATTTTGTTTGTTAAAAGTATATATGTCCTTTTTTGGCCGAGACCATCATAGTGGCTAAATGCCTCCAGCTCTTGTCTTTGGCATATAGAGTTTAATTTCCGCAAATCACATACCCACATTATATTGTTTAAGGTCTTAAAGAGAGTTTAAACCTACAAATCAAGTTTTATTAAATTGTTGGCAACAAAAATATAAATATTATAATTAAACATATTGAATATGATTACTGAAGGTTTTTAAAACATATCAAAATTCTCAATCTAATGGTTAGAATAATACAGCTATTAATTATAGTTTCATGGCTTTGATCACTTCCCATATTTATAGATTATAATGAGATTTTAGATTATAGATCATATCTTATTAATCTAATTGTTGAGAACAAAAAAAATATTGAAAATTATTTTAAAATTTTATTATTTTGAAATATGGAAAAATAATAAAGAAAATGATTAATTATGTAAAATTCATTTTTATTCTTTTGCTATGTATTAGGTTTTCATCCATGATCCATGTTATAGTCTTGGATAATGTATGTAAACAAATTTATATTATATTTTATTTTAAGAATTTTTGTAATAAATTGATTGACTTCAAAAAGTAATTTTGTTGTAATAGTTAATAGGTGTAAAAGAAATTTTTTTTTCTGATCTTATAGTTAGAAGTGTTTAATATAGTTTCCGTTTATCTTATTCTGTTTTAAAAAATTTTGGTTTATGAACAAAGTATACAAACAAAAATTCAAATATATAATGGATAGTTAACAAATTTATGTAATATTTTTTAAAAAATATCCTATGTTTAATCATTTTAAGAAAAAATACAAGAAATGAAAAAATACAAGAAATGAAACACAATTTATTTTTGTTGGAATCCCGTCGATTCACATTTCCACAATTTCTATTCTTTAATCATTTTTCTGGAAATAATTATAAAATAAATTAAATTTGCAAATGATTCTTAGTCTAGTGGCAGGCGGTAAGTCTACATCAGACAGTTCATTTGCACAACCAGATATCGAGTCTCCCCGCCTACATTATGTAGGAATTTGGCTATTGGACCGGCCAATTGTAGCCCAATATAATTTGCCGTTGACAAAAAAAAAATTAAATTTATAATAAAATAGTAGTACAAAGATCTCTAAAGCTACTAAACAACATGAACTATAAACTAAAGAAAAAGAAAAAGCTTTTTGAAACCAAAAACTTCGTATGCTTCTAAATCAGAACCAAGCCCCTAGACCAGTAACAATTCCTAACAAAACATATCCACCTCCAAACCTAACTGAGCCACCGGTCATAGCTGGAGCCAAAGCTGGACCATCTTCAAACTCAATCGGTGATGGAGCTGGAGAGATGGTAATGTTACGAGGAGTGACCACAACAAGGCTTAGCTTTTGACCTTTCTCACAGTGACCTTTAGTTCCACTAATGAAGTAGAATGGACCAGGTCGGTCCAATTTCACTTTGGTTTCTCCATCTGTGTAGTTAGCCAAAGGATTTGTAGTGTTGCAGCTGTTGTAAGCTTGTTTAGTAACTTGAAAAACTGAATCTTTACCAGCTTTGTACGGAAACACTGTATAAATACAGACAAGTGATACTGTCAAAAACAGAGGATTGAAAAAAAAAACAGAGAATTGAACAAAAACAGAGGATTTTGTTGAAGCAGAATATTGAAGTAGTTACCGATAAAGTCTCCGACTTTGAAGCGAGCTTTTTGGACCCATCCAGTGAATGAAGAAGAGGAAGGAGGGATCGTCCATTCGCCGGATTTTCCACCGACTGTGACTTCATTTGCAGCAGCGAGAGAGAATAAGAAGATGAAAGAGAAGATAGCCACTGAAAATGAAAAAGAAGAAGAAGAAGAAGCCATATATTTTGAAAGATAAAACAGAGTATTGAAAATATAGAAAGTGGTAGTGGTTGGATGCTAATGTGTTATGAATGTTGTGGACATGTTAATGTTATATATAGTAATTAAAATTCGAAAATTAGCCGTTAGAATTGTTAAATTTTGGAAGATAACAGATTTTATAATGGTGCTTTCTTAATGTTACTGTAGTCGTTGGAAATTGTGTACTGATGTGACCGTTAAGTTAAAGTTCTTAAAACATTGTAATAATGACACTGACATATTGGTGTCACTGTGTCAGTAAGTCATGAGTTTTTCTTGTTTAAGTTTAGGTTTAAAACTTTGACGAAATAAGTAGTAATTTCAAGACATTTAAACGTAGTTTTAATGTAAACTTTTTTTGTCAACGACATGATCGTATATTAAACTTTAAACTGAGAATAACGCACATACGACTAAAAATTATAAAACAGATATTCGATTAAACCTAACAAAAACATTTATTTTATAATTCAAAGATTTGGGATAATAGATATGTGTTAAACCTATTTTAACTCCAAAAAGTATTAAGCCAAATATACGATTTGCCGATTCTAACTCCAGAAGAAAAATTGTAAATGGCTCTTACCCTAGTGGCATACGGTAAGTCCACATAAGCCAGCTCATTTGCATAACCAGAAATCGAGTCCCCCTACCTACATTATGTAGGAATTTGACTATTGGACCAGCCAATTGTAACCCAACATAATTTACCGTTGACAAAAAAAACTCCAGAAAAAAATTACAAATACGAAACATTTAATCTGTTTAGTAAAAACACTTTTTACTATTTATATTGTTTCTGACACAGAGCGACCAAATGTAAGGTGATTAATACATGCCGATAAATAGTCAACACACGTACGTACCATATTTCTCAGAGGAAATTATATTTCGGGACCCTCAAATCCTTCTATCGAAGGAATCTTTTTTCTCATCTACATGTTGTTGTACTTCATACAAGTATAAACCTAAGTCTTCCTTTAGTTTTTCCATGATACTGTTTTTAGTAATTTAGGGTTCAAAACATGCAATGAAAAGGAAAATAAATACTCCCACAACATCTCTTAATACATTTAAGAAAGCATTCACATTAGAAATTAAGATACGAGAGTTTCCACCATGTTTTATCAAAAATTCCAACATAAAAATCCTAGCTAGAATTCTAATCCTATTGGATACATTTTGAGAATGTGCTCTCAAAATTGTACAAGATCCTGAATGATTCTATTGCCAAAGAGAAAAAATATTAGAACATGTAATGTCACTCTAAATACCCTAGGACTTGAGTTTGACAATGATTTTTCCTAAAGAAAATGTTTTGGAGTATGCTTCTCTCCATTAGAAGGGAAAGTGCAACGGATTATAAGGTACATCAGATATTGGTTAATATTATTTTTTGACAATTAAATTGATAAATGGTAATTTATAACCTAATTTCATTCTTTGAAAATATTAACCAACATTTATTATATATAATGGAGAGAGAAAGAATCGATAATGTCATAATTATTAACTCAATCATAATAAAAATGAGATTAACAAAATTTTGGCCGTCACATATTGATGATTATGATATAAACTGAACATAAATATATATACATATTCTTATTAAATCAATATATTTTATTTGCATTGAATTTGAAAAACAGATACGAGAAGTCTTCCCTACTTTGCAACAAACTGAATATGACATATACAAACAATACAATTTTGCTGGATGATTAAATTACTATGTATGTAAGATTACATATCAACTATGTATAGTTTTCAAAATTAAATACAACACATATAATGTATATAGAATAGAACCTTGACAAATTGATACTCGATAAATTGATAAACTCTATAAATTTATAAAATTCTCTGGTCCCAAGTAGGGTCAATGTAAAATTTGATTAAATTTAATAAATTAATAACATAATAATTATTTTGAAACTCCTATGTAAAAATATAGTCCTAATAATATCATAAAATAATAATTTTAAATATTAGACAATAAATACGTATAAATTATAAATATTTGTTGATATTCTATTTTTCTATTTAACATATATGAAAACTCAAAAATGAAATATCAACATTTTTTGTATAAAATATGTAAACATCAAAATAAATGGAAATTTAAACAAAGAAGTTTAATTATATTTGCCATAAAGAAACTTTCGTATTTTACATTTCCAAATATTTGTAATATTTTACAGATTTTTCTATAAATTAATATCTCTTTAAATTGATAATTTTTCAAAGTCCCAACATTATTAATTTATAGAGGTTTGATTGTATTCTTCTTTTTTAGGTGGAGATTGGGTGTTCAGACAAACCTATGTCATTATGTTTGCATGAGATTGTTAATGACCTAATTGCAAGGATCGTAGCGGCTCCAATGTATTTCACTCGCGGATAAACTTTTCATACATACAACCATGGTTCTAATAAATAGACTGCAAATTTTGGAATCCACGTACCAGGTGAAAATTGACTTTTACGGCATTTTGAACAAAATTATAGAAGTCACAAATCATGAAATTATTGGATTGAGATGCATTTTATTCCAATGTCAATAGTACAATACAACGAGGAGTAACCGGCGTAAATTCAAGCTAGACATATTCCAAGTTTGACCCTTTTATTCTAGCATGTCAAACAGAAAAAAGTGTGTTTTATTCCATATCCTCGTATTAAACAAAGGCGTGAAACATGACTATCTGTTATAAAAGTGAATTCAAGAGGTTGTATAGTGGGGGAAGCCGCCGATGTGGCTATGCAACAAGGAAGATCATCGGAAGTTGCTATAGTTGTCGAATCCATATAAGTTATCATACATGCACAACAAAAAGTAGAAGAAATTGTTCTGAATGATTCAAGGGAAGAAAACATGGACTCTGAAGAGTTCAACAAGATAAAATAACAAGAAGACACTGATGAAGAAGAAGACATGGATGAAGAATAATATCATTTATTAAATTGTTTAAGTATTTAAATGTATCTTATATATAAATTATGTATAAAAATGGTGTATGTGACGTCTCTGCAACGTTAGGACCACCAACATTGCAAAGGTGTAGTAGATTTGCGACGTCTCTGAGATTTGCAACCTTTAAGTTTAATAAAATGTTTTTTGGGCTTGATAAAACGTTTTTGGATTTATAAAATGTTTTTTGATGTATAAAACATATTTGGATTTATCAAAAACATTTTTCAAAAACTTTGTTAGTATTTATAAAATTTTTTTTTAGGATTTAAAAAAATGCCTTTAGGATTAACAAAACGTTTTTAGAATTTACAAAAAATATTTAGGATTTAAAAAAAGTTATTAGGATTTATAAAAAATTTAAGGAATTATAAACGTTTTTAGGATTCATAAAACATATTTTGAATTTAAAACTATTTCGGATTTATAAAATTGTTTTAGAATTTACAAACAAATTTTAAGATTTAAAATTTTTTTAGGATTTATAAAACATTTAAAAATTTATAAGCGTTTTTAGAATTTATAAAACATTTTTTCGGATTTTTAAAACGTTTATAGGATTTATAAAACATTTTTGAATTTATTAAACGTTTTTAGGATTTATAAATCATTTGTTGAATTAATAAAACGTTTTTAGAATTTATAAAGTATTTTAGGATTTATAAAACATTTTTTGAATAAAACATTTTATAAATATATAAAACGTTTTTAAATTTATAAAAAAAACTGAGGATTTAATTTTTGTACTTCTTTTTAAATTTTTTATTATTTCAAATGTCAAGAACTCATAATTCTTACACACGATATCTTTCTGAGGCCGGTGAAACCGATCCATCGACTCAACCGAGGTTTTCTCGAGTAACATATATTGCTCATGCAACTCCCGGTGGTTACCATGCCTTGACTCTAGAGGCTGCTGGTGGGATGAGTATCGAGAATATTCTCTCTGATCTTGTCCACAAATATCTTTCAAATCTCCATCCGAACCGTCCGTCATGAACTTTGTGGTATGATTTTAAACTTCTAATTAATTAATTTATACATTTATTACTATCAATTTTCAATTTTTATTTGATTTAAAATATTTAAGTTCGATGATGATGGAACATTGGCGACAACAGTTCGGGAAATTTTTGAACAGGATTTTCAAGAACCGCACACCAATTTTACCCAGGTTCCCCTTCACATCATCGATGAATTGGCGATTAGTGTGGGAAGGGCTAATTCGCTATTGGAAGATCCAAATTCACAGAAGAAGAGCGATAGCTGTCACGCGGCTCGATTATTTGATCCTGATAACAGTGGTCCGCATAAGCACTTCTCAGGACGGATTTTGTTTAAAGCATGAGCCTGAAAATAGGTAAGTATTTCAAAATTAATTTATTACAAAATTTTACATAAATTACGTAACATTTTATTCATATAATATATGTTTTTCAATATTTTGAGTAAGAGGAATCAGAGGATATTCACCCTGATATTCTCAACACTCAGTACCTAACCAAAAGGAACAAGGATGGATTTTTTGTGGACAAAAATCAGAGAACATCTACGACGAGGTTACTGCAAAGTTGCAGAAACTAACTCATGATTGCAGTGATGAGAGCTCTACATTTGGTGGATAATCTACTGCACAGAAGAACCAAATATATGCAGAGGTAAGATTGTTTTAAATTCATTCTTTTATTTTTAGTGTACATTAATTTATTTAACGTTTAAATATATTACTTTTTTTAGATCGCTCCCCGTAAAAAAAGGAGAGTGTTTGGAACAGGTTCATTAGGATCGAGGATTAAGAAATGTATATTGCCGCAAGGATTCTCTCAATCCTCTGGAGCTTCTAACGATATGAGAGAGCTCGTAGATCGTCAGACTCAAGAGCTAGATCAGATGAACAATGAGCTAGCCAAAACAAAGAAGAAAATATCGACATATGATCGATTGTGGTCTATCATGGCAAAGAAGGACCCATAGTTAGGTGATGTGTTTGTGGAGATAAACGCTGAAGATGCGGGTTCTGGCTCGGTCAACTTGGACCAATTTGACGATTCTTAGACTTTTAAATTTTTTTGTAAAACATTTTTATTTTCATTATAATTTAATCAAATTTTATTTTATTTTAATTTTTAAAATTTTGTTTTAAAAATAATAATAATAATGTCCCAGAGATATCACAATGAAAACCTGGCAAAAACGTCGCAGAACAGAAGCTTTAGGGTCATCAGAACTCTAAGCCTTGCAGAATCATCACAGACAACAGAGTTGTAGAAATGTCGTAGACGAGTCGCTACACTAGAATCGCAATTATGCCAGAGGAAATTATGTCACAGAGGCATCGTAGATCAGAAAGTCGTAGAAACGTCGCAGAGTGCGATGTCGCAATAGTCTCAAAAAATCGTGTACGTCGCAGCCATTGAGACACCTCTGTGATGTATTTGTGCTTGCAACTAACAAATAACCATGTTTTACTTGACTTTGCAAGACTGTCTCAACTGGCTATTTGCGATGCCCCTGTGATGTTTTCTTCTATCAGAATTCTCCTGTTTTCTTGTAGTGATGTTTTTAATTATCGATTTACAAACCGTTTAAGTTGTTAGTTTCATTCATCTCAAATTATCGTTCAGTGTAGTTTAGAACATAATTGAGTAATCAACAGTGCACTTCTTGGTTCTTTGTGGATTTGATCCTAAGTAGTACTTCGTTTGTTGTGCACTTGCAGTAGATTATTAGATTAAAACTTGAGTACATCAACTGCCTACATTATGTAGAAATTTGACTAATGAACTGACTAATTGTGACTCAATGTTGCCAAAAAAATAACAAACTATAATTGTGTTTGATTAGATGGATAGTAAAATATATAATTGTAATACTTGATATAGTTAATAATAAATAAAAATAAAATTTATACTTTTATGGTTTAATTAAAAGAGTTTTTCTAATTGCAGTGGTTGTTATTAGGAAAATCAAAATATGAGCAGAAATTTAGAAGTTTGAGTATGCAATTTAATCTTATACTTTATTTAAAATATACATTAGTATGGTGGTGTAGTTAAGGTATGAATTGAACATAGGAGTTTAGTTGAGGTATGAAAAAATCTATTTTCCAAAAAACTACAAAGCTATTTTTTTAAAAATATTTCCAGCTTCACAAGTTATTGCTTGTTGTGAGACATAACTTACAAGTTTATCAAAATTTAAAATTTTAGATAAATAAGTATTCTCATTGGTTATCCAGTACATCTCCATAGAGCCGTATCAAAAGGACACATGAAGTACAGATATCTATCGTTTCAAAATCCAAACAACAATGTAAACATGTCATATAGCTTACTGATCTGGTTTGTGTTATATGTGGGACATATAGTTTACGGATATAGTCATGATCATGATCAACATCCACAATAAACTCTTTCATTTTCTCCTCATTCCATCTGTGAGTACCAATTATGAACCTACCTGGTTTTCTATTTTTCAAAAGAAAGTTTTTAGTTGTTTCCTCATCTAAAACCACTTTGCAAATTGTTTTAAGAGCCTAGAGCTATCTCCTGTCTCGCTTGGCTGGTTGGTTTCTCCATGATATCTTCCTATGGTCCTTCCTCTGCAATGAATCACTTCCTAAGTTTCATAATAAAGGCATGGAGCTCGACTGTTGTGGATTTGGAACAACAAAGATAAATCATCTTATGGCTAGACAAAAGAGAGGAAAACACAATATTTTAGATGGTTTATTAAAGATTATATATATAGTTATGATTGTAAACTCATTTGTATTTTTAATCATATAAATCACAAGTTTTTCATGGAGCTTCGACAAACCCCTCTTCAAATAATAAATTCACAAGTATTGTTATTACCAAAAACAAAGATAAACCAAACATAAACTCTATTTGATCTGATATGACACATCTTTAGATCTATTTATTGTGAGTAGACATTAAAACCCATATCCAATATTTGTTAAGATGAATGATTTTTTTTTTTTTTGTTAGATATAATTATCGTCGCCCTTGCTCTAAACCTTGTACCAGAGATTCAAATATTAATAGAATAGTAAAAAAATAAAAAAACTTTCTCATTATACCTTATAACAAATGTATATAAAAAAACCATTCTATGTTGTCGGTACTCTGCATAAAAATTCTCTTCGATAGATAAAGCCTTTCTCATTGCTCTTAATAGGAACATTCTATTTTTTGGAGATATTTTATCTTTCCAAATATCTATGTTCCAATTGAAATAAACTATAGTGTTTGCTTCCGATTCGTTCCCTATGACAATATATTAAGTGTGGAGTAGTATCTGGCTTTAGTAGTGTAGATTCTAGACACATTAGGGATCTATATAATCTTCTCTGTACTGTTTTGTAAGTTGATCTTAATGCTCAATCCATGCCCGATATCAGTTCCTGAATTTTCTTTTTGTCATAGTCCTTTGTAAGTAGCGAGATCATACGTGAACCATTAGTGTTTTGTTGTTTTTTCAGTTGTAGGCCCATAGATTCAGGTGGTTTTCCGATGTGGATATCCAAACATCTTCCCAAATCAAATTTATCTTCGCCATTTCCAATGATTTTATCATAGTTTACTTTGATCAGATATTTTCCAATTACAATTCATGTTACCCTATTGAAGTTGTAGTAGGAGTACAATCTAGTAAATTGACTTGTTTAGAGTATTTACCTAGTAGTACTCGGGCTATTAAATTTTCTGAATTTTGAACAATGCACCATCTAATTTTTGGTAATTGAAAACCTTGATGAAAGTTTATTTTTTGTCAACGGCAATAGGCTACAACCTTGATCAAAGTTTCCTTTCTAATAGGTGATAGTTATAAAGTTTTGCCACCCATATATTTTCTTAGAGACCCGATCCTTAGTATATCTAAACATGTATTTCTTTCGTCGCCTAAATTGCCCTGGTAGTCCCAAAGATTTAACCCCCACCTCCTACATTTGTTATACCTAAGAAATTATGAATACGTTTTCTAGTTGTACAGAACACTTTTACTACCAAAAGTTATACATGATTTATCTAGATTTATCAACTGACCTGAAACTTCATCATATGTATCGAATATGGTTTTTAGGTGAGTGTTGTTGGCAATATCAGAACGAATGGAGAATAGCGAGTCATCCACAAAGAATAGGTGAAAAAGAATTGGTTTGTCATCTCGTTGATTGGCAGTGAGTACATCAACACATAGTATAAAAACGATGGTGAGAAAGGGTCACCTTGACGTAAGCCACGTATTGGAGAAAAATGCTGATAAAAATTGCCATTTATGAGGACTGAAAATGAAAGTGATCGTACACAGCCCATGATCCAGCGTTCCAGACATCTGAGAAACCTTTCTTTACCAGAATATCTTTCAACAAGCTCCATTTGATTGGATCATTAGTTTATGTTTGTCTTAATAACCAACCATGTATTGTTCAGAGCAAGCTTTATTAGTGCACATGGTGTGGTAGACTTCAAGAGCTAACAGTATGTTGTTCGTGATAAATTGACCCGTAGTAAGAGCATCTGCATTGGTGACAACCTTATGGAGTCTCTCAAAATTAGAAATATTAATAGTTTAATATAATTTAATTTTGTAATTTAGTTTTTTATTTTAAATATGAAATATGACTAATTATATAGTTACATATGGCATGTGAATCTCTTATGAAGTTCTCAAAATCTCTCATTTGAGAGACCATCTCTCACTTCTCTTACATTTTCATTATTTTTATATTTTGTAATGGTGAGAAACTCATAGAAAGATTCCCACTAAATATGGTGTAAAGACTTCTTGTGTATGAGCAATCACAGTAGGTAATAATTATTTGAAGGCGTTTAACGAGAATCTTTGATAAATTATCAAAGTTAAAGTTATGCTTAATAAAATATATAAACATAATAGTTGTATAATTGTGATATAATTGGAACATATGAGTTTCATAATTAGAGTACATTTTCTTTTTTTCTCTAAGAAAAAGTTCAGGCTACTACTTATGAAAATATTCCAAAATTACTCAAAACATTAGCTTCCGATGGAATTTTTCTAAACTTTCAAAAAAAACAAAAATATTTGGTTAATTTTCCTTGATATCTTGCTATGGTTCTTTCTCTGTAATGAATCACTTCCTAAGTTTCATAATAAAGGCATGGAGGTCGATTGTTCTCGATTTGGAACCAAAAAAATAAGTCATCTTTTGGCTAGACAAAGAGAGCAAAAGACATCTCTATTTTAATGAGGTTATCTTTTACAATAGAGGAATCTACACTTAACATCATTTGACTACAAATACTACTTCCTATTTTCTATCTAAGTTGTATAATACAAATAAATGACTGATAATGAAAACCTAGAACAAGCAAAATTACATTAAAAATTCAAGGTACATGATATAATAGTTAAAATCGTGGGGAAAAAATGGTACATATCAAATTGAAACTTATGAAGCCAAAATATTTGAATCAGTTGAGACTGTAATCTAACTAAACCTATATAAAATATAACCTTTTTAAATTAATACTCTATTTATTAATAATCTCTATAAA
>JAKUCM010007867.1:0-11905 GCA_023374145.1 Lepidium sativum
GATTTATCACAAGTATTTCCATCACTTGTGTGGTGTCCATCAATCCATCATCAATCCCATCTCACCCACCGAATCTTTTGGAGAGAGAGTTAAGTCCATCCAACCAATTCCCATCAACCAATTTCCGTCCAATGTCTTGTGAGATTAAATCATCCAATCTTACATCAATTTGGTATCAGAAATGAAGTTGCAAACTAGGTGATTTCACTTTATATATTTTGTTTTTCTTTTGTTTTTTCATCTTTCTATTGTTTTTGCTTCTATATAAATCGGGAAAAAAAAACAATAAAAAAGTATTTTGTTTCATTTGCTTTTATTTCAGTTTTATAAAAACCATAGAGAATTTGATTTTTTTTAAGTTTGTTTTTATTTCAAAAAGGAAAAATGGAAAGAAAAAGGAAAATGATTGCTTGCGGATCCACACAACCTCATATCCAAACACTAGAAATCTTGAAAGGTTCTTCAGAAGTTTTGTGTTAGCATTAACTAAAGATTGATTACACGATTTGGTCATAAAAGATCCTAGTATTTTCATAAAGCTTTTAAAAATAATTAGATGCACTTACCATAACCGGTTTGAGATAATTCTTCTGTCTCTTTTTGGATTACTCGAATTCATCGCTAATTAAGTTGGTTTAGAAACTTCAATTAAACCATAATCTGCTTAGAATTTGATTGAATAATACTTAGTTTAGCCGGCTTTCAAATTTTCCTTGGTTAAGGTCAAATCGAATTTGAATCCAATTCAGTTCAATCAATCTGAATCATTCTTGGTTAAATATTTGGTTTAACTCTTTTAAAATTTCCAAAGGCATTTGATCGTTAAGTGATAACACAAGTTCTAAGCAATGGTTGAAGACACACCAGACCCCAACGCCACTCTACTGCAAGCCATAGAAGCTTTATGCAAAAGAATGCCCAAACCAACGAATGATGATCATTACACGTCAAGGAGATTATGAGTCTCAAGATGGAATGGAGGCAACAGATTCTGAAGAGGAAGTAATTGTTCCAGAAACCAGAGACATGTTGGTGGTGTGTAGAGCCTTGAGTGCTCTAAGTGAGCCAGAAACTATAGAAAGAGAAACCTTATTCTTCACGTGTTGTACCGTGCAGAACAAGGTATGTAGTATAATCATTGATGGTGGTTCTTGTACTAATGCTGCTAGAAAAACTATGGTTGATAAGCTAGGTCTCAAGACAAGAAAACACTTAAGACCATACCAATTAAGATGGCTGGATTCCAACACTGAAATCTGAATAGCCGAACAAGTCACAATCCCTTTCAACATTGGGAAGTATCAAGATGAAGTTTTATGTGATGTGGTGCTAATGCAAGTAGGCCACCTACTCTTGGGTCGTCCATGGCACAGAGAAGTTATCCACAATGGCTGCACCAACACTCACTCTTTCACTTCACAACAAGCTTAAGTTTCAACTCTCTCCATTGTCACCTCAAGAAGTATGTGAGATGCAATCTAAATATGTTGTTGAGTACAAGGCAAGTAAAACTAACATTTAAATCACTCCTAGTACTATTTTTAAAGCTAAAGATCATAAGAAAACAGTGCTACTAATGGTATTCAAGATGTAATGCTCACAAGTTCCAAAGAGATAGTTTTTGCACCACAAATCTCTTCTTTATTAGACATGTTTAAAGATGTTTTTCCTGAGAAAATATCAGTTGGATTGCCGCCTATTAGAGGCATAGAGCATCAAATTGACCTAGTTCCTAGACCTGCATAATAAGCCAGCTTACCGAATGAACCCAATGGAAGCAAAAAATTTGGAAAGACATATTCAAGACTTAATGGCTAAACGATACACTAGAGAAAGCTTGAGTCCATGTGTTGTATCAGTTTTATTAGTCCCCAAGAAATATGGATCAAGGAGGATGTGCATAGATTATAGAGTCATCAACAATATCACCATCAAATATAGACACCCCATTCCACGATTGGATGGTATGTTAGATTAGCTGCATGGAGCAACAATATTCAGCAGTGTATTTAAGAAGTGGCTACCATCAGGTCCAAATGAAAGAAGGGGATGAGTGGAGGACCACTTTCAAAACCAAGCAAGGGTTTTATGAGTGGTTGGTCATGCCATTCGGTTTATCCAATGCACCAAACACATTCATGAAGCTAATGAATGAGGTGCTATGAGCCTACATTAGTAAGTTCATTGTTGTTTACTTTGATGATATTTTAATATACAACAAATGTTTTGATGATCATGTGAAGCACCTTGAGTTAGTATTAGAGATACATTGAAAAGAATGTCCTTATAAAAACCATAAGAAGTGCACATTTTGCATTAATAAGCTAGTTTTCTTAAGTTTTGTTGTAAGCTCTCAGGATCCACAGGTTGATCAAGAGAAAATCAAAGATATACAAGAATGGTCAACACCTACATATGGTTTTAGCATCAAATATCAAAAACACTTGCGGAAGTTTGAATGAAGAATGAAAACCGAGAGAAAAGAGAGAATAAAACAGAGAAGAATCATGGTTACTTTCTCATTAAGCTATGAATTATATCATCTACATACATAAATAGAAGAGAGGGCAACGGTCATATGCCTCAATACATTGAATCTCTAATGTGGTCCATAAAGCATAAAGTAAAAGCTTTTACTTTATGGTACAATTAGGATAAGGCTTATCCACTCTATGGAATCCTCCAACGCTCACTATAACTCTTTATGGGCTTTGTTCTCTTTATGATAAGTTGATAGAACTCATAAGACTCAGACCATAAATGGTAAAGGCTGAGAGATGATAAAGTGGCCGAGATAATGTTGTACGGCCAACACAAGTCACTCAGTCTCTTGGGGAAAGAATAAATGTGACCCAGTGAGGATGCTTGACTAGTATTCCCCCTCAAGCTAAGCCGTAAGGAACGAAGATTTAGCTTGGAGACCCGAAGCTTACACCTCATTAAAAACCTCAATAAGGAAAACCACATGAGAAAAAATCTTACCGAGGGAAAAAGAGTATGCAAGCCGCGGGCTTAGAGGACATGAAGTCAAGGGCGATCAGAGCTCACAAGTCCAAGCTTGCCATAGATGTGGTTGAAAACTTTGGTACTTGCGGCTTTGGTGAAGATATCCGCCAACAGATCTCCACTTGGTGTCTAACATGGGAGGACTATTCCTTCTTACATACGCTCATGAATTTGTGACAATTCACCTCTATATGCTTGGTCGACTCATGAAACACCAGGTTGGAGGCAATATGAATTGCTACTTGGTTGTCGCAATGCATATTGATTGGGTTCTTGGTGTCACGGCCTAAGTATTTGAGAAGATCTTTCAACCATACCAACTCGTCTGTAAGCCTCTTCATAGCTCTATACACAGCCTTTGCACTTGAACAAGCCACCACCTTCTGCTTCTTTGTCTTCCAAGTCACCAAGTTACCTTCAATGAATGTACAATAGTCCGTAGTAGATCTCATATTGTTTTTATCTCCAACCCAATTTGTATCATACTAACTAGCAATATCCAAACTATCGTTCTTACCCATTCAAATTTTTTAGCCACAACTTTTTTGAAATATTTGAGAATCCGCTTAACTATGATCCAATAATATTTTGTTGAAACATTTATATATTGGTTAACCTAGTTCACAGCAAAATAAATGTCTGGTCTTAAAATAGTTAGATATGTCGTAACTTGTTATGAAAGTAAGTGAATGAGTGTATTTATGTTATAGTTTAACAACTGAAAAGAGACAGCATGGTAAGAAATATTTTGAAATTGCGTACGAAATGGGTAATGCGAAAGCAATGATTGTCTGTTTCATATGAAATTTTTGTTTAAACATTTTCACTGTAGTTATCGGACGGCTATTAATCATTGACAGTTGCAAAATCTGCACTAATTTCGGCGTGTTACAGAGCGCGTGTACGCACGCACCAATAATAGTCGTGGGAATTGTAACGCTCGATTCAAATATTAATTGTTGTTATCTTTTTTTATTCTTAAAACTTCTTGTAATCTCAAGAATTTGATGTTATCGTAATAATATGCTTATAATTTTCTAAGTATTCCTTCACTCTCGTTATAAATGATGTTTAAAGATGATATACAATATTTAAGAAAATTTGTGAAATAACTTAAAATAATATTATAATTAATAGTGTAGTTAATATGATAAAGTGATAAAGTTAAACAGAAAAAAATATCAATATTTTGTGTTGAAAATCTAAAATAAAGTTAAGACATTATTTATAATAAGAAAGGAAAGAGTATCTATTTTGGTTACTTAATTTAATAATGACTATTGGATTTTAGTTATGACAAAATAATTTCTGGTATAGAGGGCAAAGATATCTAATATAGAATGATAGTCTTACTATTAATGTCTATCACACTCATCTATCCATATGCTATAAATGACAACAATCTAATCTATCGTGAATTCATTATTTGATGAATAGAGATAAAAAAAATTGTAAGAAATATACATATATTTGGAAGTTTTTGCTTTGTAAAAGGAATATATTATTCTTCATAGAGACTTTGTTCTCACTCTTCCCAATCTTCAAAATTTACCTCAAAGTGTAATGACATCATGATCTTTTGAAATCACATGTGTTCAGTGTAACAAATATAACTCTTGGAGTTGGAATTTCAAAAGTAGATCTTGAAAACGTGGTGTTCTGCTTGGCTCTCAAACTTAACAAGAAGTTCAAATAATTAGGAGAAATCGAATATAGTTACACTACTAAATATAACAGATAAATTAAAGCTTTTTATGTGAATAATGTTTTTTTTGTTATAGATGAGGTTATAATATAATAACTATACATATATAAATATTTACAATATTTTAATATTTTTTTAATGGACTATGTACAACTATATATAATTCACTCTCTTCCACTTTACTTATCTCTTAATTCTCTCTTTTATAATATAATATATTTAATTTAATAACATGTTATCAGCAAGAGTGCTCCCGTAAGACGAAAGGTAAAATTTAATTTCTGCCAAATCTGTTTTAATAATTTGTTATAATAAGTAAAGTGGGTTCCATACATATATGTTATACATTTTTAATTTAATTTATATTTTGTTATAATGACCAAAATAATATGGGTGATTTGCTCCCCATACAATTATATTTTTGTTTCGAATAATAAAAGTTGTTTCTCCTGAATTGATTGTTATGGAAGGTTATGTCTCCACGATCACGATCATATGGTAGGCTATGCCTCCTCAGATCAATGTCTTTAAATGTCCAAAAGACATTTAGAAATTGTTCCCTAAGAACAATAAATAATAAAATATCTCGAAGACATTTACAAAGCGTTCCTTAAGAACGGTAATACAAAATAAATAAATAAAATAAATTTTTCCAGAAGACAAACAATACATTTTAAATTATTATTATTAATGCATAATATGTGATTATTACTTTATAAATTTGATTAATTCATGTTAATGTTATTGTTGGTAAATATTAATTTTGATAAATTTATGTTAATCATATCTTCTAACGATTATGAAAAATAATAATACTACATATACATACCCAATGGCTCTAAACACTATTGCTAATGGCTATATACAATTTTTCATCTATAAATACACTCATTTTTCTCTCATCTCTTCACTCAAAAAAATTTCCCATCACAAGAATGTTTATTTGGATTTTAATTGTTTCTTTGGTTACAATTATTTCTTCAATTTATGGACATTTCGTTTTTGAACACACTCCCGAACAATTTTGGATAACCGTTGGTGTAATTATTTGTGCTTCATATATCCTTATAGTTGCTTGTTTGTTTTATTTTTTTGTATTTAGATCATATGATATTTTGAATTATGTTCTAATAATATTATGTCGAATAATTATTAAATAATAAAATTTTATTATTATTATTATGCAGTAATTATGTCAAATTTGGCTAAACACGAAATCATCGCCCTTGATATATCGGGAAACAATTATATGAGATGGGTTGTTGCAACAAAAAATGCATCTTAGAGGAAGAAAACTCCTCAATACCATCGATAAGTCGAAAACAACATCAGATAAGCAAAAGGCTAATGATATGATATTTTTAGTCCACCATATCCACGATGGTTTAAAATATGAGTATATAACAAAAGAAGATCCTGCAAATCTTTGGCAATCACTCAAAGGTAGGTTTGATCACCAGAAATATGTGATCTTACCAAAAGCAAAACATAAATGGTTAAACATCCGGTTTCAGGACAACAAAAGTGTAAGTGAATATAATTTTGCTCTGTTCGGAATCACTTCTAGGATAATGTTATGTGGAGAGAGAATAAGTGACTATGATATGATCGAAAAAATTCTCCAAACATTACATCCTGGAAATGTAGTTCTACAACAACAATATTGGGCTAAGGGATACACGACGTATCCAGAATTAATGCAAGTTCTCCTTGTAGCAGAACAAAATAATGAACTTGTAATGTTAAACCATCAATCTCATCCTACTGTATCAGCATCATTCCCAGGAGTGAATGTTACATCATCAAATTATAATAATTATGGACGAAGACGCGGCTGTGGTAATAATAATGGTCGTGAACGAGGAGGATATGGACGTGGACATGGACGTCGACATGGACAAGGAAGAAAGTACCGTCCTAATGATTTCAACAATGAAATAAATAATAAAAGTTCAAAAGTAAAAGAAGTTGGCAAAAGGCAACATGAGGAAAGTTGGTATAGGTGTGGCATGAAAGGGCATTGGTCGCGTACGCCAAAGTATTTTACCGATCTACACCAAGAATCACAAAAGGAAACCAACTTTGTTTACATCAATGTTGGTCATTCTTTTGCTAATGAAGCATGACCTTCTTTTGACCGTGATATGGAGCCACCTTTTGATGGTATAAATAATGATACATATATCGATGTGGCTGGTTTCGCTGTTGATTCTATAGATTTCAACGAGAGCCAAAGAGACTAAAATCTTCCTGAAGAAACAATTACACATAATGTATAAATAGTTATGATTGCATAATGTTGTGTTTGTAAAATAGTTTGTAATGTAATATAAAGTTTGTTTTTATATTAACACATCTTTTTCTAAATATTTTCATATCAGAAAATGTTGATATGCGAAAACAAGGATGGAGATATTTGTCTGGCAGATAGTGTGACAACGCACACAATTCTTAAAGATAAAAAATATTTCTCTTCCCTTCAAATGAACAATTCCGTTGGAAGCGTGAATATTATATCTGGTAATGCAAAAATTATTATAGGCTCTCGAAGAGCTTGTTTTTAAATGCCAAGGCGGACAAACTTTGAGATAGAAAATGCATTATATTCCCCCAAATCATATAGAAATTTGTTGAGTTTCAAAGATATCTGCAGAAATGGATATCACGTAGACCATGAATAAAGATGGTATTGAATATTTTTGCATTACCTCAATTAATTTGGAAAAGAAATATATATTGGAAAAGCTGCCAGCTTTATCCTCCGGAATGTATTTCACAAAGATAAATCAGACTGAATCATATGTTACAGTAAACCCGAAGTTTACATGTACATTCAAAATATGACATGAACGTTTAGGGCACCCTTGTTCAGTCATGATGCGAAGGACCGTGGAAAATACAAATGGCTATTCGCTGAAAAACCATAAGATTTTTCAAGCAAAATAATTTTTTTGTAATGCTTGTTCTTTTGGAAAACTAATAACTCGGTCATCACCAGCCAAAGTTGGGAATGAATCTCAGGTATTTCTTGAAAGAATACATGGTGATATATGTGGACCTATCCATCGACAATGCGAGACATTTAGACATTTTATGGTATTAATTGACGCATCTAGTAGATATATGTGGACCTATACATGGTGATATATGTGGACCTATCCATCGACAATGCGAGACATTTAGACATTTTATGGTATTAATTGACGCATCTAGTAGATGATCACATGTGTGTCTATTGAGCACACGAAATATAGCTTTCACAAAATTCATTGCCCAAATAATCAGGTTGAGGGTACAATTTCCTGATTATACAATAAAGAAGGTAAGACTTGATAACGATGGTGAATTCACCTCACAAGCTTTTAATGACTATTGTATGCCATTGGGAATAGATGTTGAACATCCAGTTCTGCATGTTCACACACAAAATGGCATGGCTGAGTCTTTGATCAAACGGTTACAAATTATTGCTAGACCGTTAATGATGAGAACAAGACTCCCAGTTTCAATATGGGGTCATGGAATTTTGCATGCTGCATCACTAATTCAAATAAGAACGAGTGCATATCATAAATACTCACAATTAGAAATAACATCTAGCCACAAGCCAGATATATCCCATCTCCGTGTTTTTGAATGTGCGGTTTATGTCCCTATAGCACCGCCACAAAGGACAAAAATGGGACCACAAAGGAGATTGGGGATATATATTGGGTATACATCACCAAGTATAATCCTTTATCTAGATTCAAAAATTGGTGATATGTTTACCGATTGTCATTTTAATGAAGATGAATTTCCAGCGTTAAGGGGAGGATCAAAAAAAAGCTCCAAAAGACATTACATGGTACACATCATCGTTGTGGCAAATCAGATACCATAAACATTCACCGATACAAAAAGGGTTGCGGTTCCAGAAGAACAAAATGATGGAAATATTACAAATGAGCCTAAGGTTCAATTGAAAACGGGGAGACCAATGGGATCAAAAGATAAGAATCCCCGGAAAAAAAAAATTTGGGAGAAATATATAATAATGGTCCAGAAGAACCAAATCATACAGAGAAAAGTCTTGAAGAGGAAGATAAAGAAACACATGAGATCTCCATCAACTATACCTAAAACGGAAATACTTGGGTTAGAAATAAAATAGAAGATGATGATGGAATTTTCTCATTCTCTGTGTCAAAAGAAATTGATAATGAAAGTGAAGATTCATATCCAAAGTCCATATTAGAATGTCATAAAAGACGTGATTGGAGAAATGGAAAATGGTCATGAAAACTGAATTGAACTCCCTTAATAAAAGAAAATTTTTTGGATCTATTGTCATAACACCTGAACATGTAAAATCCGTTGGTTATAAATGGGTATTTGTTTGAAAAAGAAATGAGAAAAATGTGGTAACTAGGTATAAAGCCCGACTTGTTGCTCAATGTTTTTCTCAAAGACCGGGAATTAATTATGAAGAAACATATTCTCCAGTAATGGATGCAATTACCTTCAGATTTCTGATGAGTTTAGCAGCATCTAAAAATCTGGGAATGCATCTAATGGATGTTGTGATAGCATATCTATATGGATCACTTGATAATGATATATATATATATATATATATATATGAAAATCCCAGAAGGATTAAAGATGCCCGAAGCATTGAACTCAAAATCCAAATAAATATATTCAATCAAATTACAACGATCACTTTATGGATTAAAACAATTCGGACGCATGTGGTATAATCGCTTAAGTGAATATTTGTTGAGTAAAGGGTACACCAACGATGTAATATGCCCTTGCTTATTTATCAAGAAATCTATATATGGGTTTGTGATCATTGTTGTATATGTTGATGACTTGAACATAACTGGTACTCAAAAGGAAATCGATGAGACAAGAGCTCACATGAAGAAAGAGTTTGAAATGAAAGATCTTCGACATAAATTTTTTTGTCTTTGACTCCAGATTGAGCATCTTCGGAATGGGATTTTTGTACATCAATTGAATTATACAAAAAGAATCTTAAAACGCTTTTATATGGATAAAGCGACTCCTTTGAGTACTCCAATGTTCAATAGATCATTGAATATCGATGCAAACTCATTCCGACCTTGTGAAGATAACGAAGAGGTATTATAACCTGAAGTACCTTATATGAGCGCTATTGGTGGGCTCATGTATCTTACAAATTGCACTAGACCAGGTATAGCATTTGCAACATATATGCTTGCTAGATACAATTCATCACCCACGCGCAGGCATTAAAATGGAATAAAACATATATTTCGTTATCTCCAGGGAACAACTGAATTGAGATTATTTTATAATATAATTCTAGATCCATCTAGTTGATTTTGCAGATGCAAGCTATTTATCAAACCCACATAAAGCCCGATCGCAAACTCGATATGTTTTCGCAATTAGAGGTACTGCAATTTCTTGGCGTTCCCAAAAGCAGACTCTGGTTGCTACTTCCTAATAATTGCACTACATGAAGCATGTAGAGAATGTGTGGCTCAGATCCATGACTCAATACATACAAGAAGCAAGTGAATGGTCATATATAAAGGGCCAACAAAATTGTTTGAAGATAATGTCGCTTGCGTCGACCAAATCAAAGAAGGTTATATTAAGAGCGACCGAACAAAACATATTTCCCAAATATTTTTCTCTTACAGACGAGAACTTGAGAAGAATCAAGAAGTGGATATTCAATATATGCGATCAGCAGACAATGCAGCAGATCTATTTACAAAAGCACTTCCCACTACAACATTCAGAAAACATGTTTATAGTATCGAAATGTGTGAACCACGAAATTTATGATATCCATCATTTCAGGGAGAGATTACGTCATTGTACTCTTTTTCCCCCGTCATGGTTTTTATCCCACTGGATTTTTCCCTAATAAGATTTTTAATGAAACAGTGCATAATATATAACTAATGATAGATAATTAGGGGGGAGTGTTATAGATTTAGGTTATATTTACCTACATGGTATAATAATTATACATATATAAATATCTAAACTATTCTAATATTTTTATAACCGACTATGTACAACTACATATACTTGTACTTTGTTTGTGAAATGATACAATTCACTTTCTTCCACTTTACTTATTTCTCAATTCTCTCTTTTATAATATAATATATTTAAGTTTATAACATTTTTCTTTTTTTGGGATAATTAAATGGTAATTATTTAAATAGCACAAAAAGTGTTCAGCGGATTGTTACGCTCTTTACGTGTGTTGTTCGGCCCGAAACTTAAATTAAGGCCCAAATATTTTGTTTGTTAAGTTCAATTAGATAGAAGAGACAGGCCCATTATATATACGAGTGGATTCATATTTTCTGTGTTCTTCAATTTTTTGTTTGTAACAATAATAAATAAAGCTTTTTATCCTTTTATCTATTTCATTGAGTCCTTTTCACTTCAGGAGAAAATGTACAAATTCTTAATCTAAGTCAACGTAGACTTTCTATAACTTCGACTTTTGCTGAAAATTCAGAAAACAATTATTTCGAGGATAATAATTTCGTTTCAAGTAAGAGTGATTTAATGCAACATATTTCTTCTATTTCCTCTAGGAGTATTAGATATTTCTAGTATGGAAAAATCGTCCATAGCAGATTCGTAAATGCAAGGAAATAAAAGAGTAACAACAAAAATGTAAAGACAATTGAAAAGTCAAAATGGAGTGTCCAAGAGACTAAAGACTTTGAGAGAATGTGATTTTATTTTACGGTCGATCATGAACTTCACGGTACATACAACTCCTTGCGTGTACGGTATGCTTTTATATTTATTTGTAGTTGAATAAAATCATGTTTATGTAATACTCTTACACATTCATCTTACAGTTATTCCATCAAAATGTGAGAATAATTCTACTAAATTATTATGTATACATGGTTTTCTAATTTTTATTTTACTTAATTTGTTTTAAATATTCTTGAAATAATGACCTTATCTTCTCTATCCTCATATTAATCGATTATGTGCTTGGAGTTTTTCAGACAACGAATCCACAAAAGTTTGGTAAAAAGACACAAATGAAAGGAATGATCAAAGAAGAAACATACATATTTCTGAAAATAATACTTTAAAACATCCAAATTTTATTTAGAATCGTCTAGATTAGAGCAAGTATTTGCGAAGATTGTAATTAATAACAAGATAAGTAAG